>VYZM01013433.1:107790-132271 GCA_013398915.1 Dromas ardeola | reverse complement strand
TATCTTCAATGCACTCCAGGAGTATCCTGGATTCCCTACAGCTCACCGTGCTACTTTTCCAGCAGATGTCAGGGTGTTTGAAGTCCCCCAGCAGGACTTCCCTAAAAGGACGGTCTGGCTAGCATATTGGACCTTCTGTTCCCCTCTGAAGTGAGTCACCTACAACCGTAACCCATCTTTTCTTTGTCATGGAGGTGGTCATGATACTGGGAGTAGGACTCTCTGACCTTGGCAGCACCTCTGGTGAAGGCGGACTGTCATCCACATCATCATCCATTGATGGGCCTTCCAAATCCAGAGCTTTGTACTTTTGTACAGAGGCACCTGGGTAGGTGGGGTGCGCAAGGAGGGGGTTTGCATGCTGCCCTGAGCATGGATTTGCCTCCATTCACTTCTCTGCTTTAAGCTACCACCTTCAGCCTGCCAGGGGGAGAATACAGGATCCTGTTAATCTTGGGTTTTTGTGGTTGTTCCCATTTCTGGCTCAGGGAGGGCAGAGTATGGTTCCAGCACCCTATCTCTTTCTTGGACTCCATGGTGCTCCTTAACCTTTCCACTTTGTCTCGTAGTTCTGCCACCAGGCTGAGCAGATCATCCACCTGATGACACAGCTCTTCTCACTACTGCTGTCCATTACCCTTGAAAGGCTCTGGCATTCCCTGCAGCCCGAGACCTGGATGGCTTCATGTTTTCGTGGGAGCGCTGTCCGAGTTGCGATATCCTTTCTGCCAAGTGCAGAGGACATGGCTTTCTGCTGGGTTGATGCCATAGCTGTGATCCTTCTGAGAGGGTGATGACCACTGATCGAATTCACCTCTTGATCTGGTAGGGTCACTGCACCCTTCCTGTGTGGCCTTTCACATGAAATGCTGCGTGAACTGCCACGCCAGGCCCTGGCTAATGCCCCACACCCCGTTTGTGTGTTCTGTTGGCAGTGCTCCTGGTTGCTTGTGCTCCCCAGGCCACTTTATATAGGCTGAGGGTGGGTCATGTTGCTCTGGCAATGTCCACACCTTCTCAGCGCTTCCCACAAGAGCTGCCAGCTCCTGTTGGATCTCTCCACTGCCCTGGCATTTCCCTTCCTCAAGAAAACCCCCTGTGCACCGCCTGCTGCTCTGCTGCAGGTCGGACCATCTCTGGAGCAGCTCCCCTTGGCAATTGATCATACATAATTGAGTCTTAAAATGCTGCCTTTCTAGTTTCAATATGTATTTCCCAGTAGATAATCCTGACCTACACAAAACAATAGTATCAAAAAATACAGCAAGTGAGAAAAAGTAGATACAAAATAATACAACATTTGTTGACAAGGTGTGGTTGTGTGTTGTGCAATAAAAGAAGATGAACTGACTTTTCTATGATGTTACTATAAAGTTTGAGCTGTACTGGGGAGAGGGATGAATACCTTATTTAAATTCCAAACCAGTGATATTCTACTATTCCACCTTATGACCTTAAATCATTTACTGATAAATTAGAAGTCACAAATATGAACAACAAATTGTCTTCTACATTAACATATATACATTTTTATAATTAGTAAAAAGGAATCTACTCAGTTTTGGCAAACATGTCTAAAACGACCAGGTCATTCGTCACATAGTAAAAAATCCATATGCACTGAAAAATCCTTTCATAATGAATGAATACATTGAGCCAGATACTTCTCAAAAGGGAATTGATGCCCCATGTACAGATTAAGGGGGAGGCTGGGAGGAGGGGGAGTATATTTTGAGTTTTTCCTTCCTTCATAAACCTACGTAACAATGAGTTTATGAGAAAGATCAAAGTAAGCTTCTCTGCAGGATAGAACAGTACCGATAGACAATATCCATAAAAGAAAAATACTCCATAAAATATAACTACAATACTCTCCAACTTACAATAAGTCATAAAATGGCTGTTAGTACAAATGCGTCTGAAATTATGAATTGTCTGGAACAGAACAAATGCAGAAATTCCAGCATGTGTAAGAAAAGCATCATTTCCAAGTATGAAATAAAGTGGTTGCCAAACAAACCAATATTATCTACCCCAGCTGACAGATAAATGTCTAAGGAAATGGGAAGTTCCTTTCAATTTTAGGATAATCACATGAGTAAATTTAATGAATAAAAAAAATTTGATTGCTATTGACCCTGTTCTCTTTAAATATTCCATAATACATCTGCAGCAAAGGGAATCCAAATTTGTAATGTCACCAACAAAAATACCCACACTCAACAAAAAAGGGTTAAAAGTTACTAAGAAGCTATAATTGAAACAACATTGTCATTCTCCACTGATACTGGTTCAATGTTGTTTGATTTTTTCATAGCAGAAAGACCAAGAATCTTCATTAAGTGGTTCTGACTTACTCAATATAACCAATTCTAATTGGTCAAGGAAGGTCATCCTCTCCCTCTACTCTGCCTTGGTGAGGCCACACCTGGACTCCTGTGTCCAGTTCTGGGGTCCCCAGCTCAAGAAGGACAGGGAACTGCTGGAGAGGGTGCAGCAAAGGGCTACCAAGATGATTAGGGCATTGGAACACCTCTCTTATGAAGAAAAGCTGAAGGATTTGGGTCTCTTCAGTCTGGAGAAAAGATGACTGAGGGGGGACCTTATCAACACTTGTAAGTACTTAAAGGGTGGGTGTCAGGAGGATGGGGCCAGGCTCTTTTCAGTGGTGCCCAGTGACAGGACAAGAGGTAATGGGCACAAACTTGAACATAGGAAGTTCCACCTAAACATGAGGAGGAACTTGTTTACTTTGAGGGTGGCAGAGCACTGGAAGAGGCTGCCCAGAGAGGTGGTGGAGTCTCCATCTCTGGAGACATTTAAAACCCACCTGGAAGTGCTCCTGTGCACCCTGCATTAGGTGACCCTGGTCTGGCAGGCGGGTTGGGCTAGAGGTCCCTTCCAACCCTACCATTCTGTGATTCTATGTAATTACATTGTTTCTATAACTTGGCACAGCATACATTTTTCAATAATAACTTGGAAGACTGAGACCTTCTATTATCTCAAGTTTCCTTGAATTGTACTTTACTCTGTAACTGGTCCAGTTGAAGGGGACGGAACTTGTCATGCATTGAAGTACTATTTCTTATTAGCAAGAAGAGTCTTACTTTTGCGAAGTTTTTCGCTCTAAAGTTATGTATTAATACATGCATTGTGTTAATACTAAATGTCAAAAACAGTGTTTTACTGGGTTGTAAAAGAGGTTTCTTTCATGGTCTTTCCACAGAACAGTATGAAAGAAAGTGGTGATGATACTGTATAGGCTAGGAAAAGACAGACCTGTCTCTTCTCTCGGAAAGGGTTTAGCATGTTAAGTGAGCACAAGAAAGGAAGACCTCAGTAATGCTGAGTTTGGAAGTGTACGGTAAAGAAAAGGACTCTATAGAGGTTATTTAAGTCCATAATTTCAAATCTTATTTAAAACATCTTCTCTAATTTAGCAACTTATGTTAAACAGCAAAAAACTAAATGATTGCGCAGTAAGGAAAATTATCTTATTGTCTATTATTAACAATATAACTATGCAGATATTACTTTCTAGGTAAAAGGAAAACAATCTTGATTCTTGATGGAAAAAAAATCTGTATCAAGGGATTCATGCACTTTCTGTCTTTCCTGTCAAGGTAACTTGACAGCTTTTTTGTTGATAGTGTGTAGAACATGGGTAGTGAACCCTCTTCAATATTGAGCCAAAGGACTTGTGGAAACAAATTTTCACACTCAGACATCGACTGCATGGAGACTGCTCCCACTCAAGGGATGCTTTTTCAAATTTATGGGAAAAACCTTTCCATAATACATTGTAGTCCTTTGGCATTCTACTTACACTTTTTCCTTCCAGTCTTCCTTTTCCTAGGCACACTAAGCATTCACAGAAAGTATTTGTTCCCTTTCAGGACTTCTCTGACAACCTGTCAGTCAAGCTTCCCTGGAATGTGTATTAGAAGTATTTTAGGATCATAAATAAATAAGAACAGAAACGGTATGAAACAACTTGTCCATTGTAAAAAAAAAAAAAAAAAAATCCGGACTAGAAGATGAAGCATAACGTGTAACAGTAGCAGTCAGCCAGCAATTTTGGGATTCAGTGTTATGAATGTAATCACATGGTAATCCATATGGTTTATACTTAATTCTATATTCATAGCTTTCTACAATGTCTTGTGTCATCATAGTCTGAAACTCAAAGTTTTACCCCTGAGTTAGTTTAAGATTAGTTAACACACACTAGAAATTAGTATTATAAATTGCTGGAGTTCTCATTTTTGTCAGTAATGTGTTTAAAGTTGGACTAGATGATCTCCAGAGGTCCCTTCCAACCCTATGATTCTGTGATTCTGTGTAATTAGTAACATAATATATATTCACTTTGTAAAAAGGCTAGTGGTATAAATTTTAATGCAATACATAGCCTGGATTTGCTACCTTATTTTTATATTTTATAGCAAATATCACTCCCACCAGAAATCAAAGCATATCCAAAAGACTGCCCAATATTTCTCCAGTGTTTCAGCCATGTTGAGCTATTATGGCAAAGCTGTAATTATGAAACTCTGAAAAAAAGATTGTAGAACTTTTATAAAACAGCTGTGGTTCTTTACAAAAATTTCATTGTGTCTAAATGAACCAGCAATGAAGCTGGTGAAGGGTCTAGAGGACAGGTCTTATAAGGAGTGGCTGAAAGAACTGGGGTTGTTTAGCCTGGAGAAAAGCAGGCTGAGGGGAGACGTTATGGCTCTCTACAGCTGCCTGAAAGGAGGTTGTAACATGGTGGATGTATGCCTCTTTTCCCAAATAATAAGTGATAGGACTAGGAAACAGTCTCAAGTTGTGCCAGATAAGGTTTAGACTGCATATTAGGAAAAAATTATTCACTGAAAGCTTTGTCAAGCATTAGAAAATTCTGCCCAGGGAAGCGGTTGTGTCATCATCCCTGGAGGTATTTAAAGGACGTGTAGACGTGCTTAAGGACATAGTTTAGTGGTAGACTTGGTAGTGTTAGATTGAAGGTTGGACTTGGTGATCTTAAGGGTCTTTTCCAATGAAAATGATTCTATGATTCTCCAAAATGTGTTTGTTCAAAAAGAAGTTTCTCATCATTTCAGGAAATTAAATTTCATACAGATTCTAGGGACTTCCAAATTCCATTTGTGATATACTGAAAACAGAACAGAGAAATACTTCTTGTCATTTTAGGCTTCCTTCTTCATGTAAGTATATTCACTAGACTGATATTTCTAGAAGGAAAAATAACTGAATCTGCTGAGCCAGCTGTGATTCAAATACTGAATAGGGCTTTCTCATTTTTATTCCTATTGTTTAATTGCTCTTATTTCAATATTCATTGAATTTCAGGTGTGTGACAGGATTAATCGTCCTTTGCCTATGTTCTCTGTTACCATCTTCTATAAGTGAAATGGACTAATAACCAATTTTGAAAATATTACCAAACAGGAAACAGCAAACTGCACCACAATTCATGTAAGTAATTTCCAAATCTGGTCGAAGTTTGTTTGACAGTGTCAGAATGCACTTACCTTCTTTTTCACTAAAACACACATAATCGTCTTTTGTTTTCTTTGGGAATTTATTTTCTTAAAATGTTTGTTTCTGTTTTATTCCCAAATGCATGGCTCTCATCAAGCTCTATTTACAAACAGATCAAGAGAAGAGGTTGATAAAGCTGATCATAGCATAGTAGTGTTTTTAAATTAAATGCAAAGATACTTTTTGTGCCTTGGGTCTTCGTAAATTTTGTAATATTGTAAAATATTTAAAAATTGCTAAGGAGGAAGGCATGGGTATGCCTTTATTTATAAAGTTTTGTACAGGATTTTGTCTCTGATTGTGACTGGTATCCTCAGTGAACAATAAAAAAGTACTATTATTTAAAGACAGTGTTTTCATTTTTATTTGTGAATTTATTTCTTACTGCTTTAATTTGTAACTACTTTGCTCAACATCCTGTGGGCTTACACTATATGAACTGATTAAGTACTGTTTCAGCAAGGTTTTTCATTTCATTTGAATGCTAGTAGTCCTTCAGTTTCATCACGTACCACTCTAGATACTTTTAAGGCATTATCTAGCTTTGCATGGAGCTTGGAATATTTTATATTGAATATCTTTGCTGTTACACGCCATCTCATCTTATTCTTTCTGCATTAAATAATATTAGAATGAATAATTTATTTTTAGATTGGATCTGAGTTGTCCCTTCCCAGACACATCCCTTTCTCAGAGCATTATCTGTTTCTTCTATACATTTCCTGAGATGTTATGGCTGAATTGAAAAACAACATTAAACATAAGAAGGTACCTAGTGACTTATACAAGCTTAATGTCATCAGAATATTTTATTTACTGAGTTCAAACAGTCCCCAAACTGATGCTGGAACGTCTTAATATTAACACGTCTTCACTCAGAGAATTACTGAATGAACAGAAGTCAATTATTAATTCTGGCTTCCCAGTTCCTAAGCACTTTTTAGTTCATACCAGTGTTGGCACTGTGTTTATTGTCAGCTTCCTTTAATGATCTCATCTAAGTGTGTCATTGAAAATCTAAGTTAATTGTGTCCTCTGCTTCTTTTCTACAATCATTCATTTAGAATATATTTTAAATAATTTGACTATGTATTTTTCCTGCATTTTAAAATCATGGCACTTCCTTATAACAGAACATAAATCAACATGCCTTTTTTGCTTTATTTGTTTGATTTTTCATTTTTTCCCCTTTTTTTGTAATAAAGTTCAATAGTCACCTAAGTTTTATGCAGTCAACTAAGTAGGCAGCTAGAATTTGGGTCAGATCTTCAAGAGCTTATGTGTGTATGTGTTTGTCACAGTGTGTGTTTCCTCAGGAGTCTAGAATATTTGTGCAAATGTTCAGTACCTGTGCACAAGGAGAATATTAGTTGTGCAACACATGGCTCCTCACACTACATGCTGTGTGTCTCTGGGTATACAAACGCTTCAAGGCTGTACAAGAAGTGTGATGGTGTTCCCATCTGAATATGTTTCCCAGAGATTCAGTGTCAGCAGGAGACCCAGAATGAAAATGATACATTTACAAAACCTCGAAGGTTGATTTCTCTAAGCATTTGGCACTTTAAATTCCAGGAAAATGAATAAGAAATGTAAAATTCTAATGATGTCATGATCATGTTGCACAAGCATTATGTTTACAACAAACTGTAAATTAAAAAATGTGGAGTGTTTCTTGAAATAAACATGAGAGCCTTTTCATGCTGAAATATATTTTACTTTTGTAAAATTTTTATCAATCAATTTGTGGAGCAAACCAGTCTGTTTAAAAATGTTTTCTGTTTAAAAATCAGCCATAAAAATGTCGTCTTAGCTAAAAACACTTAAACTCTATTTCTGCAGAGAAAAATGATAAAGAAGTCTTTTTAATTTTCCTATGTTGTTGGTATGATATGTCTGTATGAAAGTGGGATAAGAGCTGAATTCAAGAAGCATTCCTTTCTTTAGACTGTCTTAGCCAGTTTAGACAGCTCTTCTCAGAAAATTGGTGTCTACTTCTCTTACTTTTTTCTTGCAAAACTTGCAGCATGCATAATGCATATGTGTAATAGTGTCATCATCTGATTTAACAAACTTTAATGGGAAAGGCAGGTTTTTTTGCATAAGCCTCAAAGCCATTTTAATATTATGCAATATTACTTCCAACAGCTAAGACACTGTAACTTGAACTGTTAGGTGGCACACAGTTGTTCAGTCTGCCAATAGCTCAGCTTATCCACACTTAAGGGGTTGTTGTTGTGATCCCAGGAGAAGAAAAACCTACATTACATTTTGCTTGGATGATCAACCTGAATAATACAAAATTAAATTGAGATTCACTGTGAAACGCCTATATTTAACTGTTATTGGCTGTTCCCTGCGGTATGTACAACAGACAAGCAATTGCATTCTGTTCCTTTGTCCACAGCATATGGGACCTATTTCATGGAGCTCAGCATTTTTCCTTACTGCCTATGAGCATATGTTTCCTTCCACAAAAAGATGCGGACATTTTCGTTAGCTTTATCAGCTTGTGCAGAACACTGTAAGCACACTGATCCAAGTGATCTGGAATTTATCTGAAAACGCAGAGAATGGCATGTTTTTCAGGTCTCTCAAATCTGTTCTTATGCAAAATCATTCAAGAGTGAGTTTGAGGATGAAATTTTAGTCAGGAGTTTGAAATATGACAAAGCCAACTTCTTATCATGCTCTATGTCCAGTTTCATCACGCTTAATACTCCCTTGCTCTTTGTCCTGTCTGCAGTTCTTGTTTGGATTATGAGTCTGTGTTGTTCTGGTTTGATTTTGAAATTTCTGCTTCTGCTTTAAGGAAAAACTAATCTACCCAAACTTCATATTTTTTTAATGAATTAAATCTAGTCCTAAAATTTATTTTCTGGTTTCAATTTTACAATATTAATTGGCAACTGCTAGTTATAAAAGTTCTGGAGAGATTATTTTGAAAGACCTTGAAAAGTGTAATAAGGTTTAAGGTTTTATTGAAGTTCAAAATTAAGTTTTGCCAATGAAATTTCTGCATAAATTATTCATAGAAGACCATAATGCATGAATAATTCAAGTAGCATCTTTAATTAGATGCTAAAATAAAACCCTCTGCAGCAGCCTATCATTGCTGTAATGATCCAGAAGCAGATCGAGTTTGAAAAACAAAGAACTTCTGCTCAAAGTCAAATTAGCAGGCAATTATTAAACTGTTCATTGCAATTAAACTGCTTAACAATACTGTTTATATCCACATACAGTGCATTATGATGTATAATGCTTATGAAATGCCAATAAAATGGAGTCCAAACAATGAGATTTTTAATGAAAATATAGTGCCATTATAAGTTTTTATTAGCATTGGAAAAAATGAGCCATGAATAATAAGCTTTTGAGGCCTAACATGTATTAGAACACAATAGCCATTGCTTGTTTCTATTAATAAATGTCTTTAAGTTCTCAGAAGAGAAAAAATCCACTTTATTCACAACTTGGTCCTCATCTCAGGTGTTAGAATTAATTTAATATCATTATTAAATCTTTCATAAAAAGGTAGGAATGAAAGAGCACTTGAAAGTTCTTCTGCAAAATCACCCTCCTCATGGAACAGTCTGGCAAACATGGTAGATGTTTGTCTGAATCTTTTCTGTTCCCTTTAGTATTGAGTATTGCTGTACCTTTTTAAGAGAGTAATAATAATTGTACTACAAAGTTCTACCTAAGATCAAGGCTGTTTCCTCCTAACTAAACTCAAACATATTATCTCTTGCTAATACAGAATGAAGAGACCAATATTTCTTTCCTCTATGCTGTGTTTTTTGTTTGTTTTTTTGGGTAGGTTTTGCTGGTTTTGGTGTTTTTTTCTGTTTCGGAGGTATGTGCTTATTTACTGGTGTTGTTATTTTTTTAATAAAGACTGCTATGTCTCAGTTTCTCTTTATTTTAAACTGAAATTTGTAAGCTTTTAGTTTTTTGACCTGCAGTCATTTCGCCTACTTTATGAGTGTGAGTCCTACACTGATGCAGGGAAGAATGATTGTCCACTGGGGACATCAACCTTTAGTCATCAACCTTGACAAAATGCAAACATTTGAGATGCATCCAGGTTCTTTTCCATTTTTTGGCTATTCTGAAAGAACATATGTTCTTATCTAGTTTCATTTTCTCCTTAGTGCATGTTCCAGATACTGCTTCATTTGCCTTTTTTTTGGTTTAAATAGTAGCAGGGAACTTAGTTGCACAGAGTAGTGTTGCGTGAAAGGGACAAAGCGGTTTTGGCAGAAAATAAACCCCCTTGCGTTCTAACATTCCTCACCGAGGTGGGAGGCTAGGTGTGGCTAGGTTTAAATTCTGAGTGATGCCCAATTCGTCACTATCAGTCCAATCGTGTTTAACGTGTGTTAAAATTTCACGGTTTGGATGCACTAATAGTGGGCTACACTGTCAGTCTAGTCGTGCTTATGAACTAGCACGGCCACTCTCGAGTCGTTCGTCGCGTTCAGTAAGAAACTAAAAAGACTAGCTACTTAAACAGTGCAGTTTATTTGAACAACAGATCAAGGTTCTTTGGATTGCCGGTGATAAATACACTGTCTGCAAAACACGTGCAAGTAAAAGTAATATTAAAACACGCGACAGACTTATAATCAATACAGCCTGGCTATACATGTAGAAAATAGATTCTCTAGAGAAATTTCTAAGTTTCCCGAAGAAGCGCTTGGTATAGTCTAAGTCTTACCCACAGGCGTCCCTATGGGGGGGAAGAAAGGCTCAGCCCGTCGACCGGTCCCGGAAGTCAAAGGCAGTCTGTGATGGAGTTCTCCCTGACTTGTTCACGATGGTGTCTTCCCCAATATCCCCCCATTCTCGGGCCATTTTTATACTATTTTTTACCTTCAAGGTGGAATTTGGGTGACTTTAGTCATACATACCTTTATTGTGATTGGTGTAAAATTCTCTCACCTCGGTTTAAAGGTATAGCTTACGAAAAATTCAGGGCACAGACTCAAAGAGGAGTGGTCGCACCTTGGAGGTGGGTAGCCTTCAGGATGGAGGTGTGTTTTGGTATTGAAATGCATTAAAATGACATTATAATGAGCAAAGTTCACACAAAGGACAGCAATTCATCAAACTTTGACAGAGTATTGGCTTTGGGTCCAGAGTGAGCCGCGTTATCTAGTCCTGGTGCCTTCTTATTCCTGCTGTCTGCACAAGGCAAAGCCACGGAATGGAGCATTCCATTCCATCCCCCGTGTAGTTTAGTCTTGGGAATCGTAGATGTTGCTTTGCGGGGGTTCCAGCAGTTTCCCACCTCAGAAACTTCTCGCAGAATCTTCATGATTTTATGCTTTTCCTTAATGTATGAACAATGCTATACTTTTATACTTTCTGGCCAATTTAGGAATTATTACTACAAGTAGTGCATAGATGTAACACATATCTTTCCTTATGAATACTGTTACCATGTGTTTATTGACGGAATGGTCAAATCATAAAATGAAAATATTTCCTGTTTATTTCTGTATAAATAACTCGGTGTGAAAAAAGTTAGGAAATTCCAGAAAAACAGCTTCTCCAGAGACAAAGTGCTCAAATTCCTTTCACAAGTTGAGAACAACTCTTTAGATAGCTATTACAGTTGCTATTTCAAGGTCTTATCAAAAGGATGGACAGCAGAAGAAAAACTTTCAGACAGTTTTATGGAAGTTTTTACCGCATACCTGTGGGACCATTTTCAGTTTACCACCTACCACTGAACAGAAGCCTCACACTGTTAACATTGAGGTCTTGAACCTTCTTTCTGCCCAGACAGAGATATTTTAACCTGTGCAGTTTGTTTTGTGAAATGTTCCAGCAGTTCTATAGAGCATAGTACAATTATAAGTCAATAATTTCATAAAAATTGATGCAGAAGATTTCTCAATATCTGTCCTCCTCTATGAAGAAGGAGAAATATTATTTGGCCTACAGGTCAGTCTGTGCTGTCCCCTAATTGCTGGTGGTTGGTCATTTGTTTTAGTTTTTTTTTCTTCCTTTATGACTCTTGGAAAATTATGTACTTTATTTCAAAAGTGAAATTAAATCTAATGATAGTGCTACTAATTAAGTAATATTACTGTTCATAAAATCAAGGCAGGAAGTCCGAAGAAACCATAAAAAAAAGGAATAAAATCGTGCTAGGGGCATGGAAGGAGAGACATTATTATTTAATGGTCTAAGCTGTGATAATGAGATTCCTAAATAACATTTGGTAGGTACAAGCAGACATTCAGCAAAGTGAAGTTTAATTGCAAGGTCTAAACTATACACAGAGCTGCTCTTCAGTTCTGAGTCTAAAGATTCTTGTGGCTGCCAGGCGACTGGGAAATAAAAGTGAAAAAAAAGGTGTAGGGTACGAAGTTGAGAAGTCTACTTGTAAAGAGTAGTGGGAAGAAAAGAGAAAGTAAAAGCAGGTAGTTGAGACATTTACCAAACCTTATTTGTTCTGTTTTATTCTGTGGAAAATAAATTAAAACAAAACCCAAAACTCTACAGAAAATCAGTAGCTTCTCACAGCCATCTTCTTTACACAGAGGGTTCAAGGAAAACACTAACACCAACTCTTGTCTTGGTTCTCACTCAAGTGTTCTTTAGGAATCTTGATAATCATAACTCTCATTGACAAATAACTCTTTGTTTTGATTGGAATTTTTCAGCATGGATAACTACAATAAATTATCTGTCCTTAGCAGAGGTTTATTCTATTTCTTCTCTGCTTCAACTGAATCAGATCAAATTTGGTAATAATTTTGCATATTAAGTACATGTTCTTTCTTTTTCTGCTCCCAGACTTTCTTCAGAGGAAAGTGAGAACCAAATCTACTATAAATTATTAAAGGAAAAATAAATATCTATGTTGGTATGGATTTTCAGAAAAAGATCAGCATTTAATTCCCTAAACTGAAGACCAAAAATATATACTATGGAATCTGCAGCTCTTTGTCTTTCGATCATTTTTATTCTGTGCCTTATGGAAGTACAGTTTAACACTGTACCTTTTTCCAGGTCTTCTGAAGAGTTTTGTTCTAAGACAAGATCCAACTATTTAGTGTCTCTAATGTTCTGACTGTTCTAGACTCTCAGCTGAAAAATATTACAAAGCTCTTCATAATTATAAAGAAAAGAAGCATCCCAAGTGTTTGACTAGCCATTTTATGGCAAAAGTCTCTTATTTCAAAACAGCTGTTGAAGTGTTCTCAGTAAATGTATCTCTGTAGAGAATATGCACACACAGTGCATATATGCACACATCTATTACAATAAAAAAGTAATAATCTCATATCTTCATGCCTAGGCTTTACTGTTTTGCTCTTTGTCTCTTTTGGTCATCAAATAGTAATATAAGTTGTAGCTCTAAATAATCAGAAAGATAAAAAAGTAGGTACTTCCTTGTAGGTTCAGAAGGCATAGAAATTTTATTATATTTGTACAAAGACTGGGATCCTATCCATACTGGATGATGTATTTAGCTGTAAATTCAGAAATGAGGTACATTGTACCAGACATTTTACGGTGTAAGCCTGATGAATTTTTGAAGAATATATCAAAAAGATTAGGTTGTCAACACAACATGAACTGGAATTTGAGAAATTGTCCTGGCTTAAATGTATCTATTTGGCTCCAGGACTTACGCAAATTGGACCTAGAAAAGGAAAAAAAGGGGAAAAAAAAGGAAAAAAATGCACCTCTCAAATTACCTGCTATTTATGATTTCCTTAATTGATTTCTAAATTGCAGATAATTCTCTAGATAGTGCTAACAGTTAGATAAGATGCTGCATGTCTGACATTTTTAAAAACAACATTATTTACATACGTTGAAAAGTAACACTTTCCCTCACAAGGCAGGATGTTACAATGAACTTGCCCATAGAGTTACTTGCCTCATAGTTTTATTCATTCCTATGATTCTACTTTTCTATCAGAAATATTTCACACTAATGAACATACTATGCATTTAATTGCTTCAGCTGTAATTGGTCTTCTGTCTTTTAAATTTGCATCATGCCCACATGACCCTATTATGCATCTTTTGTATAGTGCATGGCAAAACAGTTCTGGAGTCCTCAGCAGAGGAAAGACATGGATGTGTTGGAGACAGTCTAGAGCAGGGTCACAAAAATTATCAGAGGGATGGAACACCTTTCCTGTGAACTCAGGCTGAGAGAGTTGGGATTGTTCAGCCTGCAGAAAAGAAGGCCCCAGGAAGACCTTATAGCAGACTTACAGTACTCAAAGGGGGCCTACAGGAAAGATGGGGACAAACTTTTTAGCAGGATAAGGGGTAATAGTTTTAAACTAAAAGAGGGAAGATTAAGTATAGATACAAGATAAGTATAGATACAAGGAAGAATTTTTTTACAATGAGGCTGGTGAAACACTGCAGCAGGTCACCCAGGGAAGTGGTAAATGCGCAGTCCATGGAAACATTCAAGGTCAGGTTGGATGGGGCTCTGAGCAACCTGATCTAGTTCAAGATGACCCTGCTCATTGCAAGTGATTTGACTAGCTGTCTTTAAAGGTCCCTTCCAACCCAAACTACTCTATGATTCTATAATAAAATCAGGATATTTGTTCCGTTTCATAAACCCGCTGTTGGGATAAAACTAGGAAAAGATCTTTTAACATTTTAGTGGTATCTGCCTGGAAGCATCCCATCACTATAGGAAAGACTTTCCTTTGTGTAGTACTCATTTTGGGTTAGCTTTGATGTGCTGTGATTTTACTACAGCCTTAATCCTGTGTCAGCTTTCTCTCCATCCCTACTCAAAATGGTTACTTTGTCTCATAATGACTGGCAATTCTGTGCAGACTTCGCAGATGAAAGCAAGTATCTTTGCTTTGGAAATAGCTGAAATAGTCTTTCAAACATTGCCTTGAACTTGTGATGTATACAGTACGGTTATTGTCTGACAGTGCAGTATAGAGAGTTAGTAAAGCTGAAAGAGGGTCTAAGTAAAATGCAGAAAAACTATGCATGAAGCATGCAGAAGGTCAAGGAAAGCCGAAGTTGTGGGGCTAGAAAATCAGTGGGAGGGGAGATTACACATAATAACCCTTGAGCAGTGGGGTAACTGGAAAGGGATGGACACTGAGGAAGAGCAATGAAGCCTTCCTGAATAAGTGTTAAAAGGAGTCACTTAAATTATCCCTAAGACTTTTTTTGAGGTACTAGCAAGTGGCTACCTGTGAGTTTAGGAAGTTTTATCCTTAAGGAGAAAATTAGATAGGTGTTCACATTATGTGCCCCTCTGTGGATATAATTGGAAATGAGATGTAGTCTATCAATGTAGACTTAACAGACTTTATGGACTCAAATACTGCTTCTAGCTTGTGTCCCATTCATTGCCCCACAATATGCCACTCTGGTAGAAAGCTACATGGGAAGTCATTTATTTTGCTCCCTGCTCAGCAACGGTGGAATGTAACCAAAGTACAAGATATTAATCAAATTAATTTCTTATGGAAGTTTAGTGTGTCTCTCAGCCTGTATGATTTGTATCACTCCTTCAGTATGGTCAAAGACCAGAATTTCTAAAGGTATTTGAAATATCTTCATTTACCATATGTGTTAATTACAGTCAATTTATGCAATATGGTATATTTTCTGTCATCAATTTAACAACGTGCCCTGGCAGGCAAAGAAGTAACTGTCTGGGAGGTTATGTTGCCATTCTACTATTGTGGTTTTCTCTGCTACTGATTCTTCTGTAATCAGAAAGTGTCCAAGCTTATAGAAGGAGAGCAAAATGTGGCATCCATGTGAGTTTTGTGCACTCTTGATGACTAAAAATCATTGTCAGAATGCGGATATGTGAAAACTATGTCTGTGGAAAAAAATCATCGGCTTGCAGCCCAGGATGCGATTGGCTTTCTGAGCTGCAAGTGCACATTGCCAGCTCATGTTGAACTTCTCACCCACCAACACCCCCAAGTCCTTCTCCTCAGGCCTGCTCCCAGTCCATTTTCTGCCCAGACTGTATTTGTACTTGGGATTGTCCCCACCTACATGCAGGACCTTGCACTTGGCCTGGTTGAACTGCATTAGGTTTGCACGGGCCCACCTCTCAAGTCTGTCAAGGTCCCTTTGGATGGCATCCCTTCCCTCCACCATGTTGACCACTCCACACAGCTTGGTGTTTTCAGCAAACTTGCTGAGGGTACATTCAATCCCACTGTCCATGTTGCCAGCAAAGATATTAAACACCACCAGTCCCATTACCAACCTCTGAGGAATGTCACTCGTCACTGCTCAACACTTGGATATCGAGCCGTTGACTGTAACTCTTTGAGTGTGACCATCCAGACAATACCTTATCCACTGAGTGGTTCACCCATCAAATCCATGTCTCTCCAACTTAGAGACCGGGATGTTGTGCAGGATAGTGTCAAATGTTTTGCACAAGTCCAGGTAGATGGTGTCAGTTGATCTTCCCTTATGCACGAAATTTGTCAGACATAATTTGCCCTTAGGGAAGCCATATTGGCTGTCAACAATCACCTCCCTATTTTCCATGTGCCTTAGCATAGTTTCCAGAAAGATCTACTCCATGGTCTTGCTGGGTACAGAGGTGAGATTGCTTGCCTGTAGTTCCCTGCATCTTCCTTTTTTCCCTTTTTAAAAATGGGGGTTATGTTTCCCCTTTTCCAGTCAGCAGGAACTTCACCAGACTACCATGAGTTCTCAAATATGATGCATAGTGGATTAGCAACTTTATCCACCAGTTCCTTTAGGGCCCGCAGATGGATCTCATCAGGTCACATGGTTTTGTGCACCTTCAGGTTCCTTAGATGGTCTCAAACTTGGTTTTCTCCTATAGTGCACTGTTCCTCATTCACCCAGTCCCTGTTTTTCCCTTCTGTAACTTGAGCCGTGTGGCTAGAGCCCTTGTTGGTGAAGACCAAAGCAAAAAAGTTATTGAGTACCTCAGCCTTGTCCATGTCCCAGGTGACCAGTTTTCCTGTTTCCTTCTGGAGAGGGCCCACATTTTCCCTAGTCTTCCTTTTGTCACTGACATACCTATAGAAGCTTTTCTTGTTGCCCTTGATGTCACTGGTGAGACTTAACTATCTGGGCGTTATCTTTCCTAACCTGATCACTGGCTGCTCGGACAATTTCCCTGTGTTCCTCCCAGGCTACCACCCCCTGTTTCCTGTAGGGTTCCTTTTTCTGTTTGATATTGTCCAGGAGCTCCTTGTTCATCCATGGAGGCCTCCTCACAATTTTGCCTGACTTCCTCTTTGTTGGGATGCAGATTAGAGGGTGCAAAAGACCATTTTATTTCTTAAGATGTTCTTAAAATTTCAAAATTATTTATTTTTACAGGATTTTCATTTTGGGTCAATAATAAAAAATTTTTTTTGTAATTTACTTTGGAACTGAAACCAGCTAAGACAATCTTTCATAAAAGGAAACACTTCTTTTAGTCAGCCTTAGGGGTGACTATTCACATCTTTTAATCATTAGAGAATTCTGCAATAGGAGCAGAGAGGACATCATGGCACCTTAGGAAAGTTCTTCCCAAAAACAAGCACAAAGAACTTGTTTGTTTTTTTTCTTAAGGGTCTGAATGCCTTGAAGAAACATTTTGTGCAAATGCAGCAAGGCCACCTTGATAGAAGCCCTCTATTTTATCTTGGTTTTGCTTTCAGTAGTGATCATTGATACTGCATTTCACAGCTCAGTTTTAAAGAAGAATGTCAGAATCATTTTCCCTTTTGAATGGTTTTATGTCTCCTTTCCTTCTACCTTTCCACTACAAAACGGTTATTCATTTTATGTAATGTTTAGTTATTAGTGTAAAATAATGTTTTGTGGACAGTTGCATCTAAAATTGGATTTTATCCTATCTCAGTAAACAAAAGAGGTGATTTTCTTCAAACATGATCTTGTCTCAGACGCATTTCTTTTTGATTAACTTATTCTTCATTCAGATAATCTAGACATGAATGCTGTTTCTCTGAGGACATTGCCAACATCTGTTTCTGTTTTAAAGCAGCAATAAGTATCAACATATCTATTGTATGTCTACTCTTATCAATAGTAATGCATTGATATTTCTCTTCTAAATAGTTCAAATAGTTCTACTACCTTATTGTTCTGACTATAAATAAGAAAACCAGCCCATGGAATACAAACAAGAGACAGAGCTTATCTCCCTTTGGGGGAAAAATAGTGCTAGATAAAGGGAACCATGTTAAATGAGTCAAGTATTGAAAATTGAATGAAGTGAAAAATAGGCAAGTTGAGCCTTAGGTAAAAACAGGGAAATCATTTGGTAATCATGGCATGAAATATCTGAGATGAACAGCTCTGCAAGGTGTAACTCAAAGCACAGATGCAACAAACCACAGGGCTAAAATTTAAGTGGATTCAGGGTGAACACAGGGGAAGATACAATTGTGCCTGTGCCTGTGAGGAGATTTAAAGAGGGCATTTTCTGTTTGTTAACTTGGGTTTGGATTTTTTGTTTGTTTTTATTTTTTTGGTTTCTATTTTTTTCCCCCCTAAACTGTAAACTGACTGAGAAACAAGAAGAAAAAATATGGTTCAAGAGGTGTTTACCCAGTCCTGAAATATTAAATGCCTGGCCCAGTTTGATATTCCTGCATCTATATGGCAGAATTTAAGCTTTCATTTAAAAGTGAATGTTCCGAATCTCTTTGTCGTCTTCAAGTCTGAATAAATTAAAAACTGATGGAATGTCAACTTTATCAGTCTTTAGGTACTCTGAGTGAATAACCCTGAAACAGAGACATACTTCCTTTCTCTCCATAAATTTATTTAAAATATTAATCCAGAAATTTAATTATAAAGTTAATTGTCAGTGTAAGCCATATAAATGGTAACTATTCTGAAATACTTTGGCCTAAACAGGTAGGAATGGGTAGTTCTTGCTGAACTGATATACAAAATAATTATTTAAACAGAAACATGAATTTCTTGCTAGTCAGATGTGAACAGTAATGTTACAGCTTTATAAAGGAAGGAAAGGAGAAACATAATTTATTCCATTTGAAGAGGACATTTGAATTATGGGATTCTTTGATCTAAGTTCTTAAGTTCCTCACCTGTAAACTGTTCATATATATCTCCTTTTCCTGCCCTCATAAGCTCCCGAAGAAGATAGTAAAAAAATAAAATATATTAATGCCATGAATGTTGAACACACTGTACTGATTATTACCACTGAAAAACTCCTGGAAAATTGATAACACAATGTTTATATTACAGTTTGAAGAGTACGTACTATCTCCTAAAGCGTATGGTCAGTAATCAATAATCAATGAGATAAAACGAGGTACTAAATATGTGCTCATTAAGTGAGTACGTACTAGACCAATTACTGACAAAGTGAACAAAAAATTATAAGTGATCATGAAATTTATAGTTTATAGGTTAAGGAATGTACACAAGGTCTCCAAATTAAAGATTAGTCCTTGCGTTTTTTCAGTTATCATTTCCAATCTTTGCAATATAATTACAACTGTACTCCATGGTAGTAATATTTAATACTGTTTGTACATTTTGTTTTTATGTTTTAACACACCTTACTTTTGGAAGCTCTTGTTAATTATGTTGGGTTTGGAGGAGTCATACTAAGTAACAATTTTTCCCCAAGTTCAAAAGAATTAAGAATTCTTTGTCCTGTAGTTCATTTTGAATGGTTCAATTCTTTTACAAGCACAGTGCAGCAAAAGTAAAAATTGCATGTTTGCACAGTCTCTCTCTGATTAAGTGCTCCAGGTATTGTATGTAATAAGGCCATAAATCAAAATAACATATCAAAACATATCGACTAAAAGTATTGTATCTTAGGTCTTTTCTGTCACATCCCTTGAACTGCCCTGGAGCAGTTGGGTCTATCACTAACATTTCATGGTATCCCATAATAAAGATGACTGACTGACTGATAAGGAAAAAGAATAAGGTCACATCAACTGGCATTGGAATATTAAGTAATAATATAAGTTACGTTAGTTTGGAACAATTTAATTCTCATTAATACTAACGAGAATTAATTCTAATCCTTTGGAATTCTCCCCCCTCACAAATCTCGAGTTTTCTATTTATCAAGCTAATTTTTTTATTTCTGATCAGGTAAATGCCTGAACAAATTAATTGTTGGCATGCTGAAGAAATCATGTTGTTGTTTTTCTTGTTATTATAAGTGATTATTCACAGTTGATAAAACGGAAATCATCTGTTGAGAAGAAGTATGTAAAGCCAAACTTTGTCCCTAGTCTAAAAAAAAATGTTAAACCAGCAATATTCTGCCCTATATATGTCTCCCATCTTTGGGAATTCTCAGCTTTTACAAACACTAATCTAGACGTACACCATGCTCATGTAGTGTGTGACCTCCTGTCACAGCAAAGAGAGAGAAACAGTGAAATCAAAGTACCTATGCAAGTATTTATTTTATTTTATTTATTTTATTTTATTTTATTTTATTTTATTTTATTTTATTTTATTTTATTTTATTTTATTTTATTAGTAGTTTTTTCTCTAGTACAGGTTTATCACAATAGCCAAGTCTCACAAACAAAGCATCAAGTTATTGATTTGTGTAATATTTCAGAAGTCTGTGAAGTGATAAACAGGACCTTGATCACTATGGCTAGTAACCTTGCAAGTATACCCTCCTTTCTCTTGGCTGATTTAATTACATTACAAATATATAGTAAAGGCATATTTGGTTTACATAGCAAGATTTGGTAGCAGGGTGTGTGTGTGTGTGCCAAAAGGGGTGGCTTCTGTCAGAAGCTGCTAGAAGCTTACCCCATGTCTGACAGAGCCAATGCCAGCCAGTTCCAAGACAGACCTGTTACAGGCTAAAGCCGAGCCAATCAGCAACGGTGGTGGCACTTCTTTGGTAACATATTTAAGAAAGGGTAAAACCTGCTGTGCAACAACAGCTGGGAGAGATGAGTGAGAATATATGTGAAAGAAACAGCTCTGCAGACACCAAGTTCGGTCAAGAAGAAGGGGGAGGAAGTGCTCTAGGCACGGGAGCAGAGACTTCCCTGCAGCCTCTGGTGAAGACCATGGTGAGCCAGTTCGTCACCCTGCAGCCAGGGGAGATCCATGGTGGAGCAGATATCCACCTACAGCCTGTGGACGACCCCACTCTAGAGCAAGTGGGTGCGCCCAAAGGAGGGTATGACCCCGTGGAAAACCCACACTGGACCAGGGTCCTGGCAGGACCTGTGGCCCATGGAGAGGAGCCCACGCTGCAGTAGATTTTTCTGGCAGGACTTGTGGCCCTATGGGGGACCCACACTGGAGCAGTCTGTTCCTGAAGGACTGCACCCCATGGAAGGGATCCATGCTGGAGCAGTTCTCGAAGAACTGCAGCTGGTGGGAAGGACTCATGTTGGAGAATTTCATGGAGGACTGTTTTCCATAGGTGGGGCCCCACACTGGAACAGGGAAAGACCATGAGGGGGAAGGAAAGGCAGAGACAACATGTGATGAACTGGCCACAATGCCTGTTCACCATCCTCCTGCACCGCTCGAGGGGATGAGGTAGAAAAGTCAAGAGTCAAGTTGAACCTGGGAAGAAAGGAGGGTGGGAGGAAGGGGATTTTAGATTTGTTCTTATTTCTCATTATCTTACTCATTTATTAATTTGCTATAAATCAAATTAATTTCTCCGAGTCGAGTCTGTTTTGCCTGTGAAAGTAATTAGTGAGTGGTCTCTCCCTGTCCCATTTTCCTTTTTTCTTTTCTTTTCCTGCAAAATTGAACCTGAAATTTAAAGATACACACACAATAAAGAAATCAGGAATACGGTTGAGAGCAGATTTTTTTTTCTCTGAACCTGTTCCTTTATTTCTTAATATTATACTTTCTGCTTTTTGTTACTTCCATAACAAGTTTTTCTGAAGGGAGTGTCAGTGAAAGGTTAAGTGTCTGAAAGTGGCACTAGTGCACCTTGAAAATGACAACATGATGATACAGCATCTGGTGCTACAGTAGCCTTGAATAGCACGAAACAACATGTACACAGCTGGGGTGGAAGGCCCCTCAGGCCTTACTGATACCGAGCTAAAAAGAACGTATGATTCCCTCCTTACTGGAATAATGTAGCTAAATTTGAAACGCTTTTTAAGCACATGGGTTAAACATCTGCTAGGTTTAGTTGGATAAGAGGAAGTCTTGAGACATTGTATCCTTGAGTAGAGTAGATAAGGGAGAGATGCTAGAATAAGCTAGTTTTGTGAAAACAAGAGTTGCAAAACTAAACCAAAAGACGAACTGAGTATGTGCGAAGACCGAGTTCAATCAGCGGACATGGTGAGGAAGACTATTGATGACCACCAGAGGACCCTGGAAGACCACCAATGGACATGGATGCGCATGCATCAAGGACATTTATATATATTAATGAGTTCTAGGCAATAGTATGAATATGTTAATCATTTCTGGGAAATGTAATGAATATATATATTCTGATGGCTTATAACCTTTTCAGTTGAGCAACTTAGCATGCACACTAGGCGGAGTGATCCCCTGTGTGCCCAGCACTGCAATAAAGAATGCCTGCTTTCTAACACTCCAAAATTGAGTCTTAGAGAGTCCTTAATCGCCAGCTTACAGTAGCAATGAAACTGAATGTTGCGGAGGATCCAGAAGACTGAAAAATTCTATAGTGTCTGGGTTAGCATTTCCAACCAGCTGCATTGTATCTAGGCTATATTTTTTAAACTATCATTTATCATCATCATCATCTCTATTTACTGTTTTTTGTGCTGTTTTTAATGGCTTTTTATCTGGATGAAGTAATCTTTCTTTATATGATGTATAGTATTTCTTATTCTTCTTATTTATGGCCAGTGAAGTGCCATAAATGTGGTAGAAAACAACCTTCAGAGAATCCTAAGAACAGAGATTAGGAGACTATGGAGGGTTGACCTTGGCAGGGCACCAGGTGCCCACTAAGCCACTCTATCACTCCCCCTTCTCTCTGTCACACCCCCAGATAGCAGTGGCAGAGACTGCATCAAAAATACAGCTGTGCAGTTTGCCCCAGCTTTGTGCATTTAACTTTATATTTTTCTTACAAAACTCACCTTAAAAAAAAAAAAACAAAAACAAACCAAACAAATAAAACACTAAAATTGTAAAAACACTATAAAACTCAGAAATTATTTTTGAGATGACTTACTGAAATCCTTTTCAGTATTTTTTCTTCTGTGATTAGCTTCTGATGCCTCTAAGAATTTAATTAGGTCTTTAAGGGGATTAATAATTGAATGGTCTCTCTCATTAAATATTTAACATAGCAATGCGTTTCACTTTGTTTCGTCATCATATTGTCTTAATTAGTTTAACTGGAAAGTTACAAGGAAGCTAGTGACAAAATTTAGATTAACAGAAACGTTTTTTTTATTTCTGAAGATATTCTTCATGGATTTTTAATATATGTCCTTAATATTTTTAGTACTTGCTGCCCAGTGAGTAGCTAGTAAAATTACAGAATTATAAGCTAAAGCAGAACATAGTTTTAAGACGATTGTCTTCACATGTGTTATAATACATTTCATAAAGTCAATTAGACTTGATAGGTCTATAACTTACATTGAGACAGAGATAAATTAAACAATTGATGAACTTTCAAATGAAAATACAATTTCCAAGCTATTTAAGTAATGTGACTGATAACAAGCATATTCTTTGCTTATAAGAACTTCACTTGTACAAAGAGGTATGTTACAGTCCAATTACAGGTAATATGAGATAGTTACTGATAAGGCTTCAAACTCAAATTTTTTGTAGACATTAAAATGGGTACTTTCAACACGAAAATTGAATCAATGGCCTGGGTAATCTAGTCCATGCACAACTATCTATGTAACAGGAAACATAATGAGGAGCATCTTGCATTCTCAGAACAGAGAAACCAAAACCAGAATGCAAACTCTTCCATGTCTCTAAAGATACTGATTGCCCAGAGCCAGTGTTGGACGCGACAACGTTAGGAAGCTTGCATAGCCTCTGACTGTGTTACATCAATGCTCTGGATACAGTACTTCAACCTCTAGAGCTGTCAGTCTCACTTCTTTTATTCTCGAGAACTAAGTGAAGGAAAATGCCGTTTTTCTAAAACATCCACGGTACAGTATTGCTCTTAATGACAGTAGCTGGAGTAGCTGGAGATATAATAAACCTTCTCCACTCCTGACAAGAGTTTATGTTTGAGGAAAGTGCATTCCAGTGAAATAGAAACTCAGAATTGAAAAAAACCAAAGGTAAAACCAGTGAAGTATGCAAAATAGAAAAAGAGGCAATTTGCTTCAATAACTAAAATTGTTTTTAAAAGGGAATATTGTCAGGCTGAAAGCTACACTTAGGAATTTTTAAAAATTGTTTTTCCTTTCCTGTTGAGTGGGTAATTTCAGTGTCAGTTATCATGGAATCACGGAATCTTCACAGTTGTAAGGGACCTCTAGAGATCATCCAATCCAACTCCCCTGCTAAAGCAGGATTGCCTAGAGCACATTACTCAGGACTGCATCCAGACGGGTCTTGAAAATCTCCAGAGAAGGGGACTCCACAACCTCCCTGGGCAGCCTGTTCCAGTGCTCTGTCACCCTCACCGTAAAGAAGTTTTTCCTCATATTTGATCAGAACTTCCTATGTTCCAGCTTGTGCCCGTTACCCCTCGTCCTGTTACTGGGAACCCCTGAAAAGAGCCTGGCTCCATCCTCCTTAAACCCACCCTTTAGGTACTTGTCAACATTAATAAGGTCTCCCCTCAGCCTTCTCTTCTCCAGGCTAAAGAGTCCCAGCTCTCTCAGCCTTTCCTCATAAGGGAGATGCTCCAATCCCTCAATCATCTTCGTTGCCCTATGCTGGACTCTCTCCAGTAGTTCCCTGTCTCTCTTGAACTGGGGAGCCCAGA
>VYZM01013433.1:78508-97598 GCA_013398915.1 Dromas ardeola | reverse complement strand
GGGTTTTGAATATCTCCAGAGAAGGAGACTCCAGAACCTCTCTGGGCAGGCCATTCCGGTGCTCTGTTATGCCCAAAGTAATGAAGTTTTTCCTCATGTTCAGATGGAATTTTCTGTGTTCCGGATTGTGCCCATTGCCCCTTGTCCTGTTGCTGGGCATCACTGAAAAAAGTCTGGCCCCATCCTTTTGACACCTACCCTTTAGATATTTATAAGCATTGGTGTGATCCCCTCTCAGTCTTCTCCACACTAAGCAGACCCAAGTCTCTCAGCCTTTCCTCATAAGAGCGAAGCTCCAGACCCCTGAGCCCTCCACTGTACTGTCTCCAGTAGTCCTTGTCTTTCTTGAACTGGTGACCCCAGAACTGGACACAGTACTCCAGATGTGGCCTCACTAGGGCAGAGTAGAGGGGGAGGATGACCTCCTTCGACCTGCCGGCCATGGTCTTTTTAATGCACCCCAGGAGAACATTGGCCTTCTTGGCCACAAGGGCACATTACTGGCTCATTGTCAACTTGATGTCCATCAGGACTCCCAGGTCCATCTCTGCAGAGCTGCTCTCCAGCAGGTGAACCCACAACCTCTACTGGTGCATGGGGTTATTCCTCCCTAGGTGCACTTTCCTTTGGTGAACTTCATTAGGTTTCTTTCGCCCAACTCTCTAGCCTGCCCAGGTATTGCTGAATGGCAGCACAGCCTTATAGTGTGTCAGCCACTCCTCCCAGTTTTGTGTCATCAGCAAACTTGCTGAGGGTACACTCTGTCCCCTCACCCAGGTCACTGATGAATACGTTGAATGAGACTGGACCCCTGAATCCTGGGGAACACCACTGGCTACAGGCTTCCAACTAGACACTGTGCGGCTGATCACAACCCTCCGAGCTCTTCCATTCAGCCAGTTCTCAACCCACCTCACTCTAACCCACACTTCCTAATCTTACCTATGAGGATGTTATGGGATACCGTGTCAAAATCCTGGGGGCTTTGTCAAAAGCCTGTCTGGGGATGTGAAGGCTGGGGGTAGCCTTGGCTGCAGTGACCATAAGATGGTGGAGTTCAGGAATATGCATGGAAGAACTAGAGCAATAAGTAGGATTACAGCCCTGGGCTTCAGGAGTGCTGACTTTAGCCTCTTCGCAGACCTGCTTGGAGGAATCCCCTGGGCTAGGGCTCTAAAAGGTAGGGGAGCACAAAAAAGCTGGTTAATATTCAAGCACCACTTCCTCCAAGCCCAAGATCAGTGCCTCTCTATGAGTAAGAAATCAAGCAAAGGAGGCAGGAGACCTGCATGGATAAGCAAGAAGTTTCTGGAAAAACTCAAATGGAAGAAGAAAATTTACAGCATGTGGAAAAAGGCACTGGCCACTTAGGAGGAATGTAGGAACATTGTTAGAGCATGCAGAGATACAACGAGGAAGGCTAAGGCCCACTTGGAGTTAAATCTGGGAAGGGATGTCACGGACAACAAGAAGGGCTTCTTCAAGTACATCAGTAGCAAAAGGAAGACTAGGGAAAATGAGAGTCCACTGCTGAATCATATGGGTGCCCTGGTAACGGATGATACAGGGAAGGTGGAGTTACTGAATGCCTTCTTTGCTTCAGTCTTTACTGCTAAGTCCTGACCCTGGAGGTAAGAGAAAAATTCTGGAGAAAGGAAGACGTTCTCTTGGTCAAAGAGGATTGGGTTAGAGATCATTCAGGCAAACGACACCCACAAAACCATGGGCCCCAGTGGGATGCACCTACCAGTGCTGAGGGAGCTGGCAGATGTTACTGTGAAGCCACTCTTCATCATCTTTGAAAGGTTATGGACAACAGGAGAGGCACCTGAGGGTTGGAAGAAACCCAATGTCTCACTAGTCTTCAAAAAGGGCAAGAGGAAGGATCCAGGAAACTACAGCCTCACCTCCATCCCTAGAAAGGTGATGGGACAGGTCGTTAGGATGTCATCTCTAAGCATGTGGAGGAAAAAGTTATCAGGAGGGGTCAGCATGGGTTCGCCAAAAGAAAACCATGCTTGACCAATCTGACAGCCTTCTGTGGTGTCATGACTGGCTGGGTAGATGAGAGGAGAGCAGTGGATGTTGTCTACCTCAACTTTAGCAAATTTTTTGACAGTATCTCCCATAACATTCTCATAGGTAATAATACAAGTTCATAAATGGAAGTCTTACTTCCACAAGAAAGCCAGAATATGACTGAAGCCTTGTTGTCTATGTCTAGCAGCAAAGGACAAAAAAATGCACTTGCATTTCCTTCTTTCTCAGTTGAAAAATATAGTAGGAAGTAACAAGAAGATGCTGTGTTTGTTCTTGATGTTACTTTATGCTTTTCTATGACAGTTTTTTGTCAAACTACTCAGGAACCACTTCCATTCTAAGACGTGTCAAAGTGTTTTAGAAGACTGCACTGCATTGTAATAAATCATGATGCTGTTTTAAAGTATCTGATGTTGTCAGTATTTACTTCCCTTATGGACTTTTTCCACATTAATGAATTTCTTTAAAAGTATTGCCATTTTTCATGCATATTTTTGGACAGATAATTCTATTCTGTTTAAGCAAGGAAATCTGTAAAGACATTTCTATCATTTATTTTTAGTTGCATGATTTGATCCTGGTTGTTCTGACCTAAATTCCTGTGGTACACATTCTATGATTTTTCAGATTTGGGAAAATAGATAGATAGATAGATAGATAGATAGATAGATAGATAGATACACCCAGATATGTTAGCTTCCTAGTGCCCTGCCAGAGCCTCATTATTCATCCTTAATCTATGTTTCTTCCCGTCAGAAAGCTAGTCTGAGTTCTTTATACACTGATTGAACTTTTTTGAACTGTTATTTATGATCAAGTTAAATACTGTGCCCCTCTTTTCCTATCCACATAATTTCAACAGGGGACAAAGCATTCAGAGTGAGACCTTTACTAAAGGATTCTTTGTTCTAATATATTTTTCTCCCATGGGAAAAACTGCAACGCCCCCACTTCTAGCAATTTATTGTCTTTTTTGGTAGTCCCGAAAGCAATGGTGAAACACTGGTATTTGTTTTGAAGAAAAGCAGATCTTTACAGTGAGAAAAAACAATAACTAAAGAACAAATAACAATAACTGAAGAACAAAAGTTTAAAGAATGTAGGTCCATTTTAAGAGTACAGAACTTCAAACTATGGTAGGAAAAGAGAAATACATGAAGAAGAAAGAGTCATTGGGGAGATAAATTATAAACACACAGAATAAAAAAAATAGTAATGATTTCATATTTTCAGAACTGAAAATAAAGAGAAAAAAAATCCTGACCTGGGTTTCAGAGCAAATTCTCATATCTTGGACTGATAAGAGATAAGTGTGTGTTGGATCTGTTGACAGTTTCTCTTATGAATAGATAAGGTATTTTTTCTTCTAGAAAGCCACTAGCTTATTCAGGGAACATACTGTTATTGACTTTAACTGTGTCCATTTTTTCAAATCCTTCTTGGGGCCATGAGAGCAGAATCATCATATTTGGTTCTTTTAAGTTTTACTTTTTACACAAAAATAAACAGAAGGTTGATTTGTTTTGAAGTTTATTAGTTTGGATGTACGAGAAATGTAAGTACCTTATCAATACATATGTTATGTTAACCCATCAAAACTGAGACTATTTGTATTTTACATATTTGTTCTTACACATTTTTTTATTTGCTTTTGTGTTTTCAGGCATTTACTTATTTCTGTTTTATANGAGGTAAGAGAAAAATTCTGGAGAAAGGAAGACGTTCTCTTGGTCAAAGAGGATTGGGTTAGATATCATTCAGGCAAACGACACCCACAAAACCATGGGCCCCAGTGGGATGCACCTACCAGTGCTGAGGGAGCTGGCAGATGTTACTGTGAAGCCACTCTTCATCATCTTTGAAAGGTTATGGACAACAGGAGAGGCACCTGAGGGTTGGAAGAAACCCAATGTCTCACTAGTCTTCAAAAAGGGCAAGAGGAAGGATCCAGGAAACTACAGCCTCACCTCCATCCCTAGAAAGGTGATGGGACAGGTCATTAGGATGTCATCTCTAAGCATGTGGAGGAAAAAGTTATCAGGAGGGGTCAGCATGGGTTCGCCAAAAGAAAACCATGCTTGACCAATCTGACAGCCTTCTGTGGTGTCATGACTGGCTGGGTAGATGAGAGGAGAGCAGTGGATGTTGTCTACCTCAACTTTAGCAAATTTTTTGACAGTATCTCCCATAACATTCTCATAGGTAATAATACAAGTTCATAAATGGAAGTCTTACTTCCACAAGAAAGCCAGAATATGACTGAAGCCTTGTTGTCTATGTCTAGCAGCAAAGGACAAAAAAATGCACTTGCATTTCCTTCTTTCTCAGTTGAAAAATATAGTAGGAAGTAACAAGAAGATGCTGTGTTTGTTCTTGATGTTACTTTATGCTTTTCTATGACAGTTTTTTGTCAAACTACTCAGGAACCACTTCCATTCTAAGACGTGTCAAAGTGTTTTAGAAGACTGCACTGCATTGTAATAAATCATGATGCTGTTTTAAAGTATCTGATGTTGTCAGTATTTACTTCCCTTATGGACTTTTTCCACATTAATGAATTTCTTTAAAAGTATTGCCATTTTTCATGCATATTTTTGGACAGATAATTCTATTCTGTTTAAGCAAGGAAATCTGTAAAGACATTTCTATCATTTATTTTTAGTTGCATGATTTGATCCTGGTTGTTCTGACCTAAATTCCTGTGGTACACATTCTATGATTTTTCAGATTTGGGAAAATAGATAGATAGATAGATAGATAGATAGATAGATAGATAGATACACCCAGATATGTTAGCTTCCTAGTGCCCTGCCAGAGCCTCATTATTCATCCTTAATCTATGTTTCTTCCCGTCAGAAAGCTAGTCTGAGTTCTTTATACACTGATTGAACTTTTTTGAACTGTTATTTATGATCAAGTTAAATACTGTGCCCCTCTTTTCCTATCCACATAATTTCAACAGGGGACAAAGCATTCAGAGTGAGACCTTTACTAAAGGATTCTTTGTTCTAATATATTTTTCTCCCATGGGAAAAACTGCAACGCCCCCACTTCTAGCAATTTATTGTCTTTTTTGGTAGTCCCGAAAGCAATGGTGAAACACTGGTATTTGTTTTGAAGAAAAGCAGATCTTTACAGTGAGAAAAAACAATAACTAAAGAACAAATAACAATAACTGAAGAACAAAAGTTTAAAGAATGTAGGTCCATTTTAAGAGTACAGAACTTCAAACTATGGTAGGAAAAGAGAAATACATGAAGAAGAAAGAGTCATTGGGGAGATAAATTATAAACACACAGAATAAAAAAAATAGTAATGATTTCATATTTTCAGAACTGAAAATAAAGAGAAAAAAAATCCTGACCTGGGTTTCAGAGCAAATTCTCATATCTTGGACTGATAAGAGATAAGTGTGTGTTGGATCTGTTGACAGTTTCTCTTATGAATAGATAAGGTATTTTTTCTTCTAGAAAGCCACTAGCTTATTCAGGGAACATACTGTTATTGACTTTAACTGTGTCCATTTTTTCAAATCCTTCTTGGGGCCATGAGAGCAGAATCATCATATTTGGTTCTTTTAAGTTTTACTTTTTACACAAAAATAAACAGAAGGTTGATTTGTTTTGAAGTTTATTAGTTTGGATGTACGAGAAATGTAAGTACCTTATCAATACATATGTTATGTTAACCCATCAAAACTGAGACTATTTGTATTTTACATATTTGTTCTTACACATTTTTTTATTTGCTTTTGTGTTTTCAGGCATTTACTTATTTCTGTTTTATATTCGCTGGCAAACTGCCTAGGTATTTAAAGAGAAAATAGAGACTCAAATATTTCAGTTTTGAAACTTCTGAAAAGCAAACTATCCCAATATCCAGAAATTTTGATCATATTATCACTATATAATCTTCACTTTTGTAACTCCATTAACTTCTGAAGATTTAATGTGTTGAAGAAAATAAAAAGCTGTAGCTGAGATAAATTAAAGTTTTGATAGCGGAAGATAAAAATAAATCATTCAGCCAAGGATACACTGTTAAAATACACCGGCCTATTTTATTATCTTTCCTAACTTTTCCTCTCCCATCCTTCCTTCACTATTTCTTTACCCTCCCAACATAGTTACTCTTCCTTTGGATTCCCTCCATCCTTCAAAGACCATGTTTTCATTTCCCCTTGTCTTGCCTAATTAGACTACCTGAAATTACTTTCTTACCAAGCCTGTCCCAGACTTGGGACTCATCTGAAGATCACAAAGAAATGTTCACAGTCTAAAGCTCCCTCAACATGTCTTAGCTTTAGTTGTATGACTATTTCAGGCAAAGTCAAACATGTGAGTTTCAATCACTGTTATGTAGCTTAAAGCAAATTATTTTTTTCTGAAAATATTTCTTTAATACGTAATAGGTACCTTCATATCATCAGTCCTTTGATCTTGACTGAATCCGATTGTAGTCTGGTTAACTGACTATAGTTAGTTAACTATTGAGGTAGTTAACTGGGATGTACTGAAAACAGTTTGAATAAAGAGTTCTCATGAAGTTGATTACAGGTGGGTTTAAGCTGAGGAGCAGGTAGTTACTTCCTGCCGTTGAGTTTTATTTGTTCATTTCCTGCTTACGCAATGTGATATGATGGTCATCCCATGGCCAGCCTTGACGTTTGGCAAGTGTTGATGAACATGCCAACTGGTGACAGGTAGCTATATCTGAAACTTAATTGATTGCATAGACATATCCTAAGAATTTATTCAGTAAATTCTAATAATGTTAAATCACCTTTACTGCAAAACAGTCTTTCTTCCCTTTGTCTCCTTAATTATTGACACTTCATTTTTCCTGTCATCCCTTGTCACCCAAATCACTGTAGGCTCTTCTCTTGGACTGCCAGTGGCTGTTGATCTTGTAACAGATCTTTGTAAAAGTGATCATCTAACAGAAACAGTACCTTTCACAAAATGAATTGTCCTGGTTCAAGCGTTCAGCCATGATAAAGGATTCTCATTCTCAGTTGGAAAAACTGAAATGACAAAGCACCAGCTGTCAGCATGTTGCCACATGTTGACACTTCCATGTTTTTTCATCTCTGAATATCACTGCTAGTTTAGAAGTTATGGTACTATCAACTACTTTCAACGTAAAACCTGATACTACTTCACATTGGTTTTGCCTAAAATGTAGTAAAGATTTGGTGTTCATTAGCAATTCCAGTTTTTTACATTATATTATATCATCAAATTGTTACAGGAATCTTCATGTTCCACCAGAGCTTTTTATAAGTTTCATTATATATCACAGGCTATTAAAATGTAATGTGGAAAAGCAAGACACACTCCTGAAAGTGTTATTGCTTAAAAAGCTATACAAATCTATCAAATCTATATTTGTGACTATCAAATTGGAGATTATTAAAAATACTTATTCTTTTGTAGAGTAGAATAAATTTATTGCTGTTATTTTTAATGTGTCCCGACACAATACTTTGGGGATCAAAAAACAAATAGTCAAACAATAGTTCTTTTGCAAATAGTCATAATGCCAGCCTGCTTTCCAAGGAAGTCTTTTTTCATATTTCGCTCAGTTCTGTGAAGGCTGAAGAGAGCGATGGTTTGTTGTCATTAAAACCATCACAAGCGTCTGATGTAATGAAAACTAAATTGATTTTAGGTTCTTTAGTGTGTCACCTTACTCTGTTAGCCTGTCAGAATTTTCAAAATGGAAATAGGTTTGCTGTTCTACTTTACCTGACTAGTCTGTTTTCACAGCTTCTGTCTTAGTCAACGGTTTCTCTTAACATCATTTTGACAGACTTAAAGTTGACTATAACTCCTTAGGAGCAGTATCTGGTCTACCTTTCCAACTGAATTCTGAAATTACAATATAATTTAAATGTTTACAAATTGGCAGGTGAGTTATTGTGTTATTGGAAATGCATCTTTGGACTACAGAGGGTGGAGACATAGAGTTGTACATCTAACCATTTTTAAGAAGCAATGATTGGGCATATCCACCGCTTCCACTTGACAGGTATTCTTGTCAAGGAAGGAAACCTAAGATGTAAAGAAGTTGTAATAGCAAAAGACATAGCCTTTTAAAAAGGATGATTCCCAAAGAAGCAGCAGATTTGCAGCAAGCAGGTAATTTCTCTCAGGTGAAATTAAGATGAAGAACCCAGAAACAACCGGGCTACACAAAATGGGTCTGCCTTGGTTACTCTAGTCAACAGACACCTGATAGATAAAACATGAGGCCTTTCCACATTAATTTATTGACCTTGAAATGCATATTAAGTATTCTTCAGAACACAGAACACAGTGATGCCACAGAAACCCACAGATTGCAAGCTTGCAGGGTGGGAGGTGAATCATATGCATCCATATGTAGAATACTATACCCACAGTAGAAGTGATTGGTCCATTGCCCAGATATTTAGCCTGAGACTGGCAGAAGATGCTTATACCAAATAAGAATAATCCCAGTTTCAGCAGAAATAAAAGACATAGAACATAATGACTGAAAAGGATTTTGAAGGAGATCTGAAAAGTAAGGAAGGTGTAACCCTGAACCACTGTGTTGGTGGCAGTAGCGAGATTGTGTTTGCTTTAAATTACCAGGTGTAAAAGCATTTTACCCTATTATTTTTCATAATTCCGTATTTATTTCCTTTTATGTTTTATTCAATGATAGTATATAAAATATCAACATTATGCAAAAAGATTAAGAAGCAGAAAACAAAATGAATCAGCTCATCCAGTAGACGGAGGAAAAAAAAAACCCAAAACAGCTGAACTCTTAAGACATGTCATTACATAGCTAATGTGTTCACTTTTTCCTACACATATTTCCTGAACTGTGAAAAAAAAAAAAAAAAAGAAAAGAAATTATTCTAGGTCTTTATCAAAATACTAAGATTTTTGTGTAAGAAGGTTGGACATCAAGCAAACCTGTCTGGTAGCCTTTTTTATAACGAAGTAACTACTTCTACTTGTTTGTAGGATGTAGGAGTACAGTAGATGTTAGTCAAGGTCAAACTTTGTTTCAAGCTTGCACTGAAAGCCACATGCAGCTGACACTACCAAAATAAGCAATTACCGTTCATTTTAGGAAGGAAAACTTGGTAAAATGCCATAGCCCTTGTGGCTAATGACTGCAATGACTGGTTTTGTATCTGTTAATCTCCTGACTGTGCTAAGGTTTGGATAGACCTTCAATCTTCTGAGATTATACTGCCCAAACTTTATCTTTTTAATTTTTTTTTTTTTTACTTACATCAATTTAATCCATTCTAAACCACTTTTTAGAACATATACACAGTATTTCCTTTCTAATATTTTGTAGTGAAAAAATCTGTGAAGAGTATCTAATCTCAGAGGACTTTTGTCAGTGGCATACATATTGTATTTCATATGGGAATAATAGCGGGCTGCTTGTTGTGCTGAATGAGGAATCAGGGATGCCACAGACCGCAGGAGGCACTTAGGGACACAATTAAAAAGGATGTAATCCATCATCTTGAAAAATCTCTGTGCTGAATGCTTTGCAATACTATCTAGCAATTGTGATGTGCAGACAAAAGCATGTGATGTGCAGACAAAAAATGTAAATCTAGAGGAAAAAATCACAATCACACCTGCTGAATGCAGCAGATTGATTGTTTATTAGAATTTCAGAATCATAATATGGTGTAGGAAGAGAAATTATATATAACATTTCCATTTTTAGGCTTGACCCTAATAAGACCACAAAATAGTAATATGCTTATATTCTTCTGTAGCTTTATTTCCGTTTGCAACTCTGATGGACTGATCATAATGCACTCAACTCAGAAAATATCACAAATATGGAATAAACTAGTAGAAGCATTTAATTTCCCTTGGAACAAATGGGAGATAGTTCTTGATTCTAACCCTCAGCAGACTTGAAAAGAAATGTTGCTGTTGCCACTTTATGTTGAGCATTAGAGTAACCTGAGATAATGCTTAGGCTTACCATGCCGTGCATGGGGAGAGAGGTGTACTTTAGAATATGATTCACATCTTCTAGGGTGCAAAGTAGGAAATGCTGAAGAAAGGGGATCCATTTAAAATCTGGTACTTTTTAAGATCTAGTTGTTGAATGCTAACTCTGAGAAAATGAAAAAGTATTTTGTGCCTCAGTTCAGGAAACAAAAGACCATATACTCAATAGCCTACAGATTTTGATAACCAGGGCACATTTGTCCCAGAAACAGGTCTATATTGATGGCCATTATGGAGCCTATTTTTTATTTGAGTTGGGGATGAAGACAAACTCTTTCAAAGCTATAAGTATGTGATGATCATCCTACCAAACCACAGGGACCACAGAAGGGGAAAGGGAAAAAGTTGGAGCAAGGCTCCATGTGGCTCAATGTGGGGCTGGGCAATGCAGTGAGGAAGCATGGGAGGAGCGTGCAAGTGCTGTGCCAAGGCATGAGGCACCACACCTCAAGCTCCCTGTGAGTCCAATACCTCAGCAAGTCTTGTCTGAGTTAATTCTGATGGCTCTGGGCTCCTTGCTGTTGATATTGTCAGGTTTGTCCAAGACTTGGTCTGTGCACAGGGAGAAAGAGCTCCCCATACACTGAAAGCTGGTCTCTGAGGCCAGTCCAAGTTGCTAGGATAAGGGACCAGGTGCTAAAAAGAGGACCAGGAGGTAAAGAAAGAGTTGAAAGCTCCAGTTTTCCCAGTGCATGATAAATACTGTTCTCTCCAGTTCTTATCCTTAAATAAACATTAACCAGATATGGTTATTATCTGGTTCAAATTCCCATTCTGAAAGGTTCAAAACAAAGTAATTTATTATAAGAAATCATCTTTTCCAGCAGCAGAAAAGATTATTTTATGTCAACAGATGATGCATATTCATTCCCTGCAGAATCTGGCTAGACTGATAATTTTCCAACAGAACTAATCATCACACAAGATTTGGGAACAAGTACTACTTTTGTGGCTAGCAGGCTTTTACAAGCTGCAACATTCTATGCTCATCTGATATCAAATAAATCCCTTTTATGCACCAAATATGAGCTGTATTTGGTGTTATTTGACAAGTTTATTTGTCCAGCTGTATACTATACATCAGTTATTCCATAAAACAAAACAAAACAAAACAAAAACAAATAAATAAAAAAACAAAACCAAAACAACAGTCCATCTACATTTCAAAGATTTTAATTGGGATAATTACTAAAGGTTGGCAGATTCCCTCCATAAAATCTACTCACACAGTTTTAGGATGAACTGTGTTGCCTAAACACCTCAATGTGAATTGCATTCCTACCTCAGCAGAGGGGAATTACTGGAAAACTAGGGGGAAGGGGTCAGAACTACAACATAAATGGAGTGATGAATTTGTCTAACAATAACAAAAGAGGAAATCATGATAATTTGACATTACCTTGAACCATTTTCCCAAGGAAGATGGAGTGCTGCCAGCTGAGACTCACAAGGGCTTAACCATATAGGAATTGTGAAAAACAATTATGCTGTCACTGGATCCCAAGAGAAGCTGGTCTACCTCTAAATTTAAGTGTGCTTCGTTTTTGAAAATGAAAGCTAATACAAACCTGCAAACATTGTTTGTGATATGCAAAGGCTTATACATTATTCAGGTTAATTTCTTCTTACTAGGAGACAATCGTGTTACTTATGACAGAAAACAATGCACATGATAAGTATACTTTGTGTTATTCTATGCTTCCAAGGCACTTAAAGTTTTATTTTCCTAAATATTGTTCATATCATTATTCATATGTGGATACAATTATGGCTATAAAATTGTTAAGATCAGTGTATCAACCCTGTTCCATTGATGGTTGTCCATACTACACCAAACTTTCCTATGTATTAACAGCTGTCATTTACTAAACAAATTCAGATATTCTGTAATTCATCTAGCTACAGCTAGCATCTAAAGCTTTTTATGTTACATGAGTATCAGGACCGGGAGTGCTCTCACTATTACCTTTGTAAGTATAGCAGTTCAGAATGAGTATTCCTGTCACGTCCCACTCTCAGGAAAGAGAGGGGGTAAGTGACTCAGATTCGTAAATCCCCAATGGCGTGGACTAAGGTGAGATAAATCTCAAGGTCCATATACAAACATTTATTAGTTTCCCAAAATGATTATTATAGGTCTTCACAAGTCCACGATAATTGGTTAGACGTATGACAAATTATGGCAAGCTGTGAAGTATGTAGTGTGTTGCTTAACAACAGGTATACAACAATTTATGGCAAGCAGTACTTAAGGATGTAACTTAACAACTCTAAGAGAAAAGAGAAACTGAGGGGTAGAAAAAGGAAGACAGAGAAAAAGATGAAGAGATCACCTGTCCTGGTTCCAGTGTCTTTTTCAGGGAATCTTCCCAGGCATAATTTTCTTCTTTCTTGGGAAAAATCTTCCCAGGCACCATCTTTTTTGTTCCCCTAGGGGCACTTATTTTCCCCTTTTATATTTGCTGAACTAGCACGGTCCACCACCCCCTGCCAATGACAGCCTCGTCTCAGGTTTCTCCCTTCTCCCAGGTGATGTGTAGCATGATTTGGGTGGAGAGACGTTTGCCATATTCATACACGTTTAGCATAATCTCTATAATCTTCATTAGCATATGCAGATGTGTGCGCTTTCATGTGCATTTTGCGGATAATGAAGCAAAGGTCACAATGGCCTTGAGAACAGAGAACTAGCAAGCTCACCACACAAGTGGCAGAACTATCTTGTCTTCACAAGACAGTCCTCCCACTGCTTTTCCAGCACGTGCGAGCCTTATCAGTTCTTTGAACATCAGGCCTGCATTATTTCTTTCCTTGTGAGTGTTTGAGGTATTCCATTGAAAACTTGGAGGACCTTCTCCCCCTTTTCAAGGAATTTACAGGCTGCCTCTTACAAATCCCATAAGAGAAAATTTCCAAGAGAAATGCTAAAAAGCTCTAGGTTAGATTTAATATCATTGTGCTTTCAACTCCTGCTAAATGTGTAGTTATATATAGATATTATAGTAGATATGCATGTATTATACGAAAATGCATAGCCATTAGTTAAAAGCCGTTTAAAAAACTGGTGCCCGTTAAAGTGCTACCCAGAAAATGTAATGGCCTTATTGTATTTTAGATACATTCAATATCTGAATAAGACTTTAAATCGAAGTAATGGTTTTCAAGGAAGTTTTGTTTTCTGCATGAAAACGTTGTGAACTATGAGTTATAATATCCAGAAATAAGATTGTTTATTATGCTGTAAAATGTATGTGTGTTTTAATTTCAAGGCCCATTACATTAGGCAGGAGAATGCAACTAGCCTTGTAGTGTCTCCAGCTGTAGGCTGCAGAATTTATGTTATTTTTTTTAAAAAAAAAGCTATAAATCTCAGGACAACACATCAAATTATTTTATAAAGGATTTGAAACAGAACTCCTGAAACATCACTGACCCTCAAAATGGTGCATTTGATTCTTGTTATCTGGACTTCTCTGATGTCCATTAAACCTTTTTATACTTATACAAAGTTTATATAAACTTTTTCCTTAGTCTGAGCTTAATAGCTCTGCAAACCGCTATGAGTTTTTCAAAACTTATTGACCTTTATTATATAAGTAATTTTCCACTTTTTTCCTTTTCTTATTCTCTGAGAAGCAGGTGCTCAGAGATTCTTCTGCAATACAGATAGAAAAGTATAATATTATTACTTAAAGCTAGTCAAAAATTAAAAGGAAGTATCTTTGTATCTTTTCTTTTTTGTGTGTTTTTATGAGTATGCAACTGAATATGATGAAGCTAACATGCTTTAAAACATGTCCAATTTAAAAAGAAAAGAAAAAGAAAAAGAAGATTGTGATGAACATTTAATTGCTAGTTGTGTCAAAATTCTTGAGAAGATGCATGGCAAATACACATTGTTTCATAAATTTGACTTTGTAATGTCACAATGATGCCTTCAAAAATTGACCTAAAGAAATGACTTTGTTATTTCCATACAAACATTTTTACTTTAGTATCTAATTTTAAGGTTCTTGATCCTTGGCAGAAAAAAAAAAAAACAAACAAAAAACCCAGACCAATTAAGTATTTTACCTTTGTATCCTGCTTAAATGGGACTGACCACAGGGAGTATAAAAAGTTACTCATAAATCTCATAGTTTTATTTTCTAGAAGATAAAGAGAAAAAAAGAGAGAGAGAGAGAGAGAGAAAGGAAAAGAAGTACATGAGAACTTGCCTCTGGTTTTGTTTGTCTCAAAGTTCTAAGGTTCATTTCGGTCTGAAATATCTCTTAAATTCAGAAATTAAGACCTAATGGATCTGGAGGTGTTCTCTATAAAGGAATGGTAAATTTCAGATAGCTTTCTTCCTGCAATCAATGTCAAATCAAATAATCCACTAAGAGGTGCTAGTTAGCTTAGCTAATTATATTCTTATTTTTCAAGCATCTAATGCATCAATTTTAATCAATTTGCATTCCAACCCAAATAACGTTCACTTGACTTTATCTCAAATTCAACCATTTAATCTTTTGGATTAGATTAAATTACAGGGGAGGCTATATTTAATTACACTAAATGTTATATTTTAACATCTGCTGCTTTTGGCAAACTGGGCTAGAGTTTGTTAGTTGACTTACAATATATTCCTCTGTGCAAAAGTACTTGTCACGTGCAAAATTAGTAGAAGTGCATTCCCTTAGTGACCCTGCCAAAATGTCTGTTCCAATGTCGGCAGTTCCAGAAGTTGCAAGGCAACTTTAAAGTCACAGGGCTGCAACTTTAGGAAGGGAACTGAAGAGAGACCATGAAAAATATTTTTTGCCATTGTATTTCAATCATTGTTGTTTTAACTGACATTTCCCACACAGGAATGAGAACAGATACTTGAATGTATAAAATTTCTAAGAGCATTCAGGAAGTACTTGACTTATAGGCAGATTTCACAACGTTTCCATGCTAGGTTGACCTCATCTGTTTAACATTAGACTTTCACATCATATGTTAACACCATCACAGATTTCTTATCATTTCTCAGTAAGTGCTTTTACTTTTTCTCTTTCATGGGAAGAAAGATAAAAATAGTCTTATTCAACAACTGCAGTAGAAGTTGGTGTTATGCTGCTGTAGGGGAAGTTTCTATGTCCATTTTTAGGATTGTCAGCTAACCATACTAATCACCAAAGAACGAAGCAACCTGTAGAAGCTGAGGGCTCTGAGTGTAATAAGTTTGCCTAAAGATGGAATTGTAATGCTACAGTGACTTGATGCCTTGTGCAATTCCTGCAATATGTCCAACATATTAATATCAATACCCAGGAGAGGTATACAGATTTAGTCATGGAGCAGCTCGTATAGACGCTACAGAACAGCATACCATAGAAGTTCATAGCTGGGTTATCCATTGAATAACAGAGTCATTTTAATGTTTCATTGGGTTTGGAAGTGTCTGCTGATGTGGAAATGTCATCCGCTTGGAAGCTATAAATTAAAAGGAGCAAAAGTTTGCAGATGTCATTCATCTAAGGATAACACTTTTGCTCTTTCTTGCAGTTAGTACTGAGATAATTGAACCACTCTCACAGTTGCATGAAGTGTTCCAAAGCACGTGCTCAGATGACAACATGGTTCCTTATTACATATGCTTTTTAAGAATAATTGTTTGTCATTGTGTGCAGATTATATTATCTTATAAAGTGCATTTTCGAACTTTTATTCTAAGGGAGAGATAATGGTTCTTACTCTAATAAAGAATTCATTAGCCTAGTATTTTTAAGATCAAATGTTGAGTCTGTATTTACCCCCATATTCAGTAGGGGAGATGTAATTATTACTACTAACTGCAGTAGAATGAAAAAAAAGTTGGGTGAAAGTTATGGTTTAAAAAAACCACAACAATTTATTGTCATTTAGATAATTATTCTGTCACCCGATGATGCCTCCCCACCCAGGAAGGGGAATCAGGAAAAAATATAGAAACTCATAGGTTGAAATACAAACAGATTTAATAGAATAAGTTTAAATAATTAACATTAATAATACTAAGGAACCAATATTAATCCCGATACCAATATAAAATATACAAGGATTATATTCAGCCAATTATATCAGTAGGAAGTTGTGCACTCCCAGTAGTGGACAGCAAATGTTGGACACTGCGAGTTGGACAGCTTCAGGAGAAAGGGGATAACTCAGGAGTCTGGCACTGGGGCAAGAAGTTCTCTGGACTGCTGCCATCAAAGGATAGAGGGAACTACGCAGCAAACTTTTTAATTTATATTGAATGTGACGTTCATGGTATGAAATAATCCTGTTGGCCAGCCTGGGTCAAATGTCTTGCTCTTCCTCGTCCCCGTACCTGTCTAAACTTGAAAACACTCAGACCTTGAAACACACATAGCATAATGTGGGATGGGGCCTGAAGAGCAGAGCCCCGAGTGCTGCTCAATTAATAGGTGGGGACGTGTTGGGACTTGTAGGCCATAAACCATGGGAAACTGAAGGTAGTCATGACCATAGAAGGACTAAACAAGAACCTGAAGGCAGGAACTTAACAAATGTTGCAACATCGAGATAAGCAAGTTCCAGGCACCTGGCTAAAAGTGGTGTTAAGAACTGTCTCCTCAAAGATAAGATATGTTTGTTAGCGTGATAGTATATCACTGACCAATCAGATGCAGCCGCGCAAGCAGTGTATGTTCAAAAGGACCAATCTGTTTAAAACACATAGCCAATGTAAGTATATATAAAGGAATGGTTGCACATAATAAATCGACGTCTTGCTTGCATCAAGCTGTGTTCCGTCTCTCAGTCGCCGCAGCATAACTGGCTATAAAGTAAATATTTTCACAAATTCAGACACTAGAGTCTTCTAAAAGTGCAGTTTTCCCAAACATTAGAAGAGAAATTAGTCCTGTGTCACTCAAACCAGGACAGGGAAGTATTTCTATATAAGGAAAATATGTGTCTAACTTTATGTCCCGTGAACAACTGCTCATAAGATAAAAGGAGGAAAAGGCAAAGATTCTTGATTGAGGGAAGATAAAACATTAAAGAGGCTGATGGCATATAATTAGAGCATAATTCCAATTATCTAAATGTCATTTACTTGAAAATTCACATTATCTGAAACGAATTTGTATTTTACTCACACTTAGGAAGGAACCTGGTACTGCTTCAACACTGAGTTTAGGTAGTAGATGGGCATGTATGCCTGCACAAAAACTGAGGAGTAGAGATCAAAATGGACGGGATATTGGGAAGGAAATAGGAGGGCAGAAGTGGGAGTGAAAAAAGTCCTAGCATTGTATGTAAACTGAATCCCCTTCCTGTGTGCCGTTTTTGGCATCTAAAAGCTTAAGTGCATAAAGATTACTGTAAGCATTTTAAAAGTCAATATAGGAGATCAATAGTTGCCTACCATGCTCACAACAGGCAAACTAAGACTGTGTTAGGTTTGTACTCAAATAGATCCACTCAGTGGCAAACTCTGCAACTTAAGAGTATGGAGTCTAAAGTAGAGTTATCACACGCGTCTAGGTAGAGTACCATACAATGACTGCAAAGACAGCTAACTCTGCTGACAAGTAGCATTACAGAATTTAGGGCAGGTTGCAGTCTACTCCTCCACATAGACTCATCTGTAGTCTTGAAATGGGTTCAACCTTTACATGGTGTTGCAGTAGCTGGCTGAAGCTGTGGCGGATGTTCCAGCTGTGGCAGGCTCATGGTGGCATAGCAGTGCTAGTTCTACCATTCACCTTTCATTTCAAACTCTGCAAAGTTGTTCTTACTAGATATCTAAAATTACAATTATTAATTTCAGTATTGAAACCAAACAGAACCTTTTATAAAAGAAGAAAATATTCTTTTATAAAAAGAAGAAAAAATACCTCTGTAAGCATGTAAGAGAATTTTGGCAGATCAAACATTTGGTTAAAGCATACCAGCCTTGTAGAACTTCTGAAATGTTAAGATCAAGAATGTCTTCACTTAGTATTCGGTCAGGCCTAAATATCATTTTCTGCTTCTACATACTGTTCTAAAAATTCGGTGCATTAGAGTTATCTGAGGGTTCTGATATTTGACACCAAACTGCGCCCAAGCTGTCTTGATTTCTTAGTCATAAAACTATTCAATAATCAAAATCTAATTTGAATGTAGAAAAATTCACTAAAATAACTACACAGACCCACTAACTATGTTGAAAAGTATTTTGCAATGATAACTACTTCTGATTAAGAGAGTTACTGTGAATCTGGGAGAAGCATTTATACGAAAAGCCTAAGCAAAATCAACATTCTCTTTTGAAGAACATTAAAGCTGATGAAAATATCAACAAAATTAACTACTGGATTTCAGATCCCAGGTAAAATAATCAAGGAATATGATGATAGTGTCAAAAGTGGAAGAGAGAGAAGGGTAAAGTGTGAGAAAAGTAAACAAGACAGTAATAGGATAGGGAATTGAATATAAAAGGTAGATAAAAATCACAGAATCATGGAATTTCAGAGTTGGACGGGACCTCTAGAGATCATCGTTAGATTGTTCCTCGAGTTTTACAATTTGTTTGGATGACTAAAAGTTAAGAAGTTTAATCCACTTCACACAAGCATATATGGTCTTATTTGCCTTCTTTGCGTCGGTCTTTACTACCAGGCCGAGCCCCCAGGAGTCCCAGGCCTTGGAGAAAGTAACGGGGCAAGAGGAAGGCTTTCCCTGGGTTGAGGAGGATCAAATGAGGGACCAGTTAGGCCAATTAGATATTCACAAGTCTATGGGCCCTGATGGGATGCACCCGAGAGTGCTGAGGGAGCTGGCGGAAGTCATTGCTGGGCCGCTCTCCACCATCTTTGAAAGGTCCTGGACAACAGGCGAGGTGCCTGAAGATTGGAGGAAAGCCAATGTCACTCCAGTCTTCAAAAAGGGCATGAAGGAGGACCCGGGGAACTACAGGCCGGTCAGCCTCACCTCCATCCCTGGAAAGATGATGGAACAGCTTGTTCTGGGTGTCATATCAAGGCATGTGGAGGAAAAGAGGGCTATCAGAA
>VYZM01013433.1:7582-77827 GCA_013398915.1 Dromas ardeola | reverse complement strand
GGGCTACTAAGATGATTAGGGGACTGGAACACCTCTCTTATGAGGAAAGACTGAGGGAATTGGGTCTGTTTAGTCTGGAAAAGAGACGGCTGAGGGGTGACCTAATTAATGTGTACAAATACTTAAAGGGTGGGTGTCAGGAGGATGGGGCCAGGTTCTTTTCAATGGTGCCCGGCAATAGGACAAGAGGTAATGGGTACAAACTTGAGTGTAGGAAGTTCCATCTCAACATGAGGAGGAACTTCTTTACTTTGAGGGTGGCAGAGCACTGGAACAAGCTGCCCAGAGAGGTGGCTGAGTCTCTGTCTCTGGAGACATTCAAAACCCGCCTGGACGCGTTCCTGTGTAACCTGCTCTAGGTGGCCCTGCTCTGGCAGGGGGGTTGGACTAGATGATCTCCAGAGGTCCCTTCCAACCCTATGATTCTATGATTTGAACCTCTTTTATTATGAAAGTGTGCTGAATATATCAAAACCAAGTACGTTTTACAAAATTTTCAGTATTTCCTAGATTTTTTCACTCATTTTTCAAACTGTTGCCTAATAGAAAGACTTCAAAATTTATGCCAGAATATTACTCAATTTTCTTACTACTAATAAAAAGTTTGTCACTGTTTTGAGTTCTGAGATTTGTTTGGGGTCAATTTTTATCTTTGGGTAGCAGGTTACTGCCACTGAAAAAAGGTAGAGATTATTATTACATGTGCTGCTCCTGCTTAAGGGAATGAAGTGCTTAGTGTTAAGCAATGAAACAGTACATTTCCATCTCTGTTATGAATTCACCTCTCTATTATTCATAGGAAAAATAAATGTTTTATAAGTTTTATTTCTAAGTTTGATAGATGCTAAAATGCAGCTCTGTATTTCCTGAATCACTAATAAATAAGGTTCTTCCTTCAACGATAATATAAACTGTGACATCAGTCAGTGCTTTATCTTCACTGTTAATAACAGGATTGATACAATTTCGTCACATACTATTACTTATGAAACATTTCCCACTTCAGTGTGGAAACTGCCTGTTAGAAGGCAAGAGATTTCTTTTCTCTATGTAGCTGAGTTCTGACAGCTGCTAAAGGAGACTTACTGAAGTGCAGCTTTAACGATTATTGATGATTAGCAATATTTAATCAATATGTGTAAAAAATAATCAGAAATATGGTTTTCATTACACAGCCACACATGTGAGAGAAATAGTTATGGAGAATGCCTCAGCACTCTCCTCCATTGTGCACCTACTCAGAACTACCATATGTAGCATTAAAAAAAAAAAAAAAAGAGTTTATTTTCAGCTGCTGTAAGGTATTAAATTCAGTGGATCTGAAAAGAAGGGTTTGAATCTCAAAATTCTAACCTAGAGTTTTATGTCACTAGTAAACTATATATTTTTCAAATTCACAAGATTTACAAGATATGAGGAAATGTCTGCATTATGTCAGTCTCCGTGGGAAGGCTGACCATCATTTTAATCTGTGGTAATGGCCTTTTTCTTCATCTTGTGGTAACACTATAATTTCATGAGGATATGCAAATAACCTGATTTCCTAACTCGCCACAACAAATATAACTTCAGTTTTGCTCATTCCAAAACCTTTGCGAAATGCCTTCCATATGTGCTTGAGTAAAAAAAAAAAAAAAGCAGATCAATGCAAGCCAGAGACACATTAGCGTACCACTTATTAGCTAAAAACTTAGGGAAACTTTAGTGAAAGACATTTAAAATTCCTTAAATTTTAGCTGATAATGCCCCTTTCTTACTTTTGTAATTACACTGGAGAAATATGATGACATTTTGGTATAAATTTTTGCTTCATTTTTAGTTTTACATCTTTAAAGGTAAATGAGGTAAGAATTATCTCAGCCGGTGGAAGTCAGTTCAGTTTCACTAGCTGGTGCAATGATGCCTACTGGATGAGAATCTAGCTCATTATTTTCTTATGATTTTATTTTCTTTTATTGTTATGATTCTTGCTTAGACTAGGTAATGCACTGTGGGCTGAATATAAACTGTAAAACCGTTATATAAGGTCCACTGTCTTCTCTTCAGTAAAATGACTGGTCAGGGGTCACAGAGTGAAAATTCAACTTCTCCACTGCTGGCATACAGCCCAGGTTAGAATCAATCTGCTGGAGTACAAAGGAGGGTTGGGGTGGCCCTGTCAGTAGTTGCAGCGATCTAATCACACAGCTAGTGCAGAAGCAGTCCGTCATGTTAGACTATCTCAGATACGCTGACTGTCTCTCTTGTCCTCTGGTAGCCGACGAGCAGACACTTTGCAGCATGTACAGACAAGCTGCTGTGGCTTGCACACAGTGCAGAGAGAGGTGAGATCCAGGATCAGGTGGACCACGCTGAACCATTTTCACACGCAAGGTGAGAAGATGGGCTAGAAACATGGCTGAGTGTTTCATAAACAGAGCTGAGTGAAATAGCCTGTGTCAAGATGAGGGAGATGAGTTCAAAAGCTTTGTTAATGGTCTGGAAGAGGGAGGAGACAGCAAGACTATCTAATTTGTGAATTATACTAAATTTGGAGAAAGTACTAAGGACCAGGAGGACTTTAAAATTATGGGCTGACAAGAAAGGAAGATTCAGCTTAGAAACTGTAAAGCAATATATCAGAACAACAAAAGACCAAGGAAATGTAGGGCCTCACCGTGAAAAAACCTGGAAAAAAACTGATACTAGAAGAGAAGGGGGGGATGTGGAGAATGGTGTAGCAGTTAGATTACTGATTTTATGAGTCTGAAAATTACAAATAAAGTTCTAATATTATTGTGCTAAGTAAGCAACTGTAGATTTTTTTCCAGTTTAAACTCCTCCGTCTTTCCATTTGTAAATAATAATTCAAAATAAAATACGAATCCCTAACAGGAACAAAATTCAAGCCTTTCCTCTGTTGCCACTGCCAGGAAAAATGTACCTAACCTACACTCCCCTTCAGAACCTGGGGGAAAGGAAGATACCTAATTTCTTTTCATCATCATCCCCTGCTCCATCAGTTCTCTGACTCTCTTGACATCTTCTTAGCCTGCCTGGATCAGTTCAGAGTATAAAGTTTACATTTCCTAAAGTGGGAAGACTGGATATTTTGACATCCGGAATGTGAGGGAAAAGAACACTCAGAATAACATGAAATTATCACAAGTAATTAAAAGGTTTAAAAATAACTGTTTGAAGCCTACAATACTGTAAGTCCTGGTGGTTCAGTAAGCATTAGTAATCCTGTAATACAGGAATAAAGTACTACTATTTCAGGTTGCCAAAACAACACATCACAGCACAGAGCTGCAAGGAAAAGTCTTAGATTAGATGTAAAAGGAGTATGTAATGTCATTGAATTGCTCAGAACTTGCACCAGAAAATCAGAAATTGAAAGCTTTTTCAAAAGTCAGATGTGAAATATACAACTAAAAATGCAACAGAGCTTTTAGTCAGTGTCAGTGAAGAAGCACAATATTTTTTCAGAGGAATTAATCATGTGCAGTATTTTATTTTGTATGTGAGAAGTAATAGGTGCACTTAATATAATAATGCACAGTTTAAAAATAATACTGCAGAATCTTCTTTTTTCATGTAAAATATTCTGCAATTTCCTGCATATCAGGGATAATTACAGACTGTGAGTTAAGCACATACATAATGCTATGATAAATAACCTTTACTTATCCAATGAGAAAATTTAAACACTAATTTCTTAAAGTTCAAATTTGCTATTTTGTATATAACTTAAAATTATATAAAGTAGGAGCTGTGCTGTCACTGAGTATTATGTTACTCAGAAGAATGCATTGCAACTTATTTTTCTTAGAGATTTACAGTAAGTATCAATAGAAAATACTGGAGACAGAAGATAAACTTACATTAATTACCACATGGATTTTCAGTATGCATGCTCATAAGAAAGGCTTGATTTGTCAAATACCTCAGCAGGTGGAAGTTTCAAGAACTTATCTATAAATTTTATAGCCATATATTCAGTATAATTGGATGCTTGTTGACATTACCTTTGCACTATGTGAATCCTTCTGCCTTACAAAAAATCTGTTTCTCAAGGGAGATTTGGTATGAACATATCTGTACCTCTAATGAAGAGTTTCTAGTTCAGCTGGATGGTGCTATTTGCGTGACAAATTTGGATTGTCCTTTGCTACTGTCTTTCCTTAAAAAAGAAAATCCATTAACTGGAAACCATCCAAACAAACAAACAAAAAAAAAAAACCATCCTACCTCTCATAAAGAAAAATCTTATTTTATTGCAAAAATGGAGGTTTTCATTTTCAAAATGTTTTGTTCAGATTTTTAAATTCAACTTCACCTAAAGTAACTGATTTCAGAAGTACTGAAATCATACCTGGGAGATGTTGAACAATTTTGAAAATCTAGAAGTAAACTAGATTTCAGCTTCCCTATTTAAAAATCTTACTAATGTGAATTAATGTGGTTCACTTTGCCTTTTGAACCTAAATTTTCATCATAGAAACTAGTGTTTTTCAGGTTATGAATAAGACTGTCAATTTGCCTCCCATCTCCCTCATTTTTCACCTGTCTACTAATTACAAGTTAATTTTCCTTAATACCTCTTAATTAGATCCTTTTTTTGTCCTTTCTCATGTCCCTGCAGCTGCTGGCCTGTAACACATCTGTCAAAGCAGGTGCTCTGCATTCATTTTCAACACAATCTGAGAAATTTCTTTTAGTGTAACTTTGTAGGTAGGAAATTACTGATTATTATTGGCACTTGTTATAAAACTGTTTCATTTCCCACTTGATGTTTTCCTGTGGTATTTATTATCAAGACATTTAGAAAACTTTTAATAATTTTGGCAGGTTTCCAGGTTTATACCCATACGTTAAGATGATAATAGCACCTCCAAAAGAAGACTGGTCTTGGCTGTTATATTTTAATGTTCATTAACTGATTTCATGCTGGAGAAAGCAACTCCTACATATCTATTATTTCCTTTTAGATATTCCTACTGGCTTGCATATTGCTGTCAGAATTTTGTAAACAGATTAATTCTATCTACAACATTTTGCCTTCTAATAAAATGTTCACATCTGGAATTCCCAGAAGGTAGTTTTACACCTATGTTTTTCACAGTTGTTTAGAAATCCATCAGCTCTATGCAAGCATTTTCTGCTTGCACATTGTTTGAACCAGAAGAACTACTTCATCAGCAAAATTTTCATTTAATTTCATTTTGGCCAACATTAATACTGTTGTCTTTGTTCCTATTCATTAATTCAGATGTGTCTTTTACTTTCACTGCAATTGCTGAAGATTAGAAGTTGTTTAGAAAATTGAAAGGCCATCTTGGCCTGAGGCAGGACCATTTTCTGAGAAGTCCAAAGGTGCTTATATAGTGATCACTTAACAAGGAAAAAAAGCTAATAGTAAAATAGTAGCTTCTTGCCATATAAATTGAATCCAGTCCCAGTAAACAGGTTGTTTTCTATGCACTAACTCACAGTAGACTACTCACAGGACTAGCAAATCAGCTGTCCAGAAATGAAGAAAGAGAAAAGCAAAATAATCTCTCCAATGAGCATTTAGTGTAGGAAAACTTAAGGGACTGGAAAGCACCCTAGATAACATGGGGCATTTTACTATTCAGAAGCAAATGTGTACATTCGCCAAACTTTGGACAAACACCAAACTTTTTCAGTCTGGCTTATCAATCAAAATGAGAAGCAAGGTAAGACTTTTAAGAAATTTACAGGCAAAAGTGTGAAGGATACCTGAAAGAGAAGAGAAAGTATAACTGTTTTGGGCCACTTTCCAAAGAGGGACAAAAGGAAAGGATCACTGAGGATGCCTTCTGGAATAATTTAGGATACCACTCACAGCTTTTAAATAGACTGATTTTACTTATGACTGTTAATAAAAGCAAAATCTTAAAATGGTAGAATTTTATAATATTTATCAATTTAATGTGTGTATATAAATAGATACAAAAAAGCTGTGCCAAAACAATTTTTTAAGAATTTATGATGAGAAAACTTGGAGACTAGGGCTGGAATTCTGTCACATTGAACTTGGCATGATCACTTTAATTTTTTTTTAATGAGCATACATTGTAATACTTTTGTTTGCAATTTTGGCTGTATACTTTTAATATTTACCTAGAGATCGTTGAAGTGTACAAACATGAAGTAGACATTGCACATGTTATTTGGGAATGTGGTATGGAAGGAAGATTCTTTTTTGTTTGTTGGTTATTTTTGTTTTTTAAGGGTTGAAACTGAAGTATGCCTTTAATTTCTTGGGAAGAAGACATTTTCTCATAATATGATTTGTAGTCTCACCACAGCCTTTGGATACAGCAGGAAAATGTAAGATCTGAATTTAAGGACTGAAACTGAGGCATCCCTATCTGGCTAGCCTATCGAATGTGGGGATAATTATCCCTATATGTTACAGACTTAACTCTTAAAAATTTATTATTTCTGCTTTTTTTTTTTTTAATATATCCTGATATTAGAGGAGTGAAATAATCTAAATAACTATTTTCAGGGAATTTTTTGTTCATTTAGCTTGCTGAGAATAACCTTCTGAAAACTGGATTAGACCCTGGGTCCTTTCAGAAGTGCTAAATATCATGATATGGGAAAATCCCTTGTCTCAAATGAAAGGACAATTCATCAATTCATTGTTTTTTCCAGTGTTTGGATTGTCTAAATTCCCAACGCTATTTCATTAACTATAAATATTTGGCTTGTTATTAATATTTATTCATTTAAGACTACCATTACAAAATCCCTGCGCAGTTGCGAAGTTACCACCTGTTCTAATTATCCCATAGGAAAACTGTAAGAAACACCACAAAATTAAAAAATAAAAAAAGGCATGCAAAGACTATTAACCAAGTATATGGGTGCTAAAGTCTCTTGCCTTTCCCAAATGACCACTAAAAATTTCCTTCTGATTAATTAATTCTGATTGGCAAATCACATCTGGAATAGAAGAACTAAGAAACTTGTGCAAAAGACATTGTTTTTTTATAAGGCTTTCACTTATCCCAGATCAAAACTTTATTTTATGAGTTTGTAGACATGCATTTTTCTACTGCACTGTCAGTTCTATGTACTTAGCCTGATATCTTAAAGCAAAATCGGTTAGCTAAGTGATATTGAAATGAGACATAGTCCTTGTTTGAAAGATTTTTACGCTTAAAATCTGCCTCCAGAAAGAAGAAAACCATTACCAAAAATATGGTTTATTGACAATCCATTAACCCATAGTTCCATAGCTGGTTTACTCAAGTAGCTTTTTTTTGAATGTGAGGTTTAAAATCTAGTATTTTTGTTTGTACTCTGAATGGTCCTTCAACTTGAGAACAGTGAAATTACATAGTACACTGGTAAAACTTGGGCAAGCTTCCATTTTGATGGTAGCCTTTGGTGTCTTTAATATTGCTTATCAAATAGTGAAAAATTTTTTAGTATTAGCATCACTGAAATGCTCATTGATAAAGAAAAACAAAAAAAAAATCAATCAGTTTACTTACAGGGCAATTAAAGTTTAAGATAATGTGGAGTTTACACTTGACTGATGTGAGTCATGTTACATAATTTAAGTCAGAAGAATATATCAATCACATCAAAGGATTAAGAACATAAGTGAACCATCACAAATTACTTGTAAATAGAACCAGGAGAGATTATTTAATTATTCTGTTTGTGCTGCCACAAACGAAATATTAATTATACATGTTGATCAGCAGACGTGACGAGTGGCATGTTAAATACAGAGGAAACAGATACATGAAACTGTAACCATTTTTCTTCTCTTTTTAAAAGCATTTATATCATGATTTCAGAGTTGTGCCCATAGCTTCAGTGACTCTGGGATCACACTCTTAAAGAATAGATTGCAGAAGGGAAAAATAACAAGCCTATTTATTTATTTATTTATTTATTTTAAAGCCCCAGCTCTGCATTCAGGACATTCATAGAAAGTTCATCTGCAAGTGAGTATTTTTCAAAGACGGACATGTGAAAGATTTTAATGATAGTCCTGACCATAACTAGTTAGACTAAGTGTAGACTTTACAGATAAGTTCATAGAAGTTTGCTGTACACATGGATGTGTCTATGCCAGCCATCTTGACTTTATAATCAGTGGAGAGAAACGGGAACTCTGGGGATAGGAAAGATCTCATTTTGAGATACTATTTTAGGACAAGATGAATCATCTTGTAGAAATATCAGATTCTTTTATCTGTGGAATATAGACAACACACTCACACAAAATTGTCCATAATAGATGTTGACTCTGGTAGTTGGACCATACCATGACTTCACCACAACTGCAAGTTACTACAGTAAAAGATACCCAGTAAGAAGATGCTGTTCTAGTTGATAGTGCAACCAATTTTCTCAAGACCAACAAAGAAACAGAATTAAAACAGTAGGAAAGGAAGGTTTATTCATTCTAATTAATAGAAAAAATGAGTGAAATTTGCCATGCACAAAAACAAACAAAAAAACAAACAAAACTTTCCAAGGAGAACAACGCAGAATGTGGAAAGTGAAGTTCCAAAATTAAAAAGTACAGAACTACTTGAGCCCTTCCTCACACAAAATCGAGTGATTGTATTATGACCATGATTATCAGATATTATTAAGGCATCATTACAAATTTGCTTTAAAATGCTAAGGCAGTTTTGATTTTTTTCAGGAAAGTACTTCATAAGTTGCTGCATACATTACAAAAGATGGACCCTCAGGGAAGTTATTTAAGAGAATTAATAGGCTATTTTATAACATTACTACTTATTAATTTAACTGCTAAATATCATCATATTTCTTATTAATTATTTTGCTAAAATATTGATTTATTTATTTATCTGGACATATCAAAAATGGTGGCTGTAAATCACAACGAGACCAGTATCCTAAAAGATAGCATTTTATTTTCTATTAAAAATGACATGGTTACAGCTTTAGAATATGCAGACAACTTCTGCTCCAAGACATATCCTTTAGGCAAACTAGTAAATCAAAATTCGATTCTCATTTGCTCAGATAATGCCATTTCAAGTTTTAAAAAGATACAGTTTCTGATTGGTTTTAGTTTAAATTTATAGATTAAACAGCTTAACGGACATCTAATGATAGTTTCTAAATGTATCAGAGTAACAGCCGCTGCTAGGTATGAGTCGCAAAAGTTTAACAACACAGAAGTCTCTGGCATCTCTTTTCCAAGCTGCTCCCAATTCCAGATAAGACCACTGATTAGGATGATACCATTGTTTACTTACGTATCTGTGTTTTTCAAATAGTGCTCCAGGTAATTTTTGTATTTAGTTGCAAAGGAATTTTAACACTGATTTCAGTGGGAGTGAGACTGAGGCCTTTTAAAAAGCACCTATAAAGGTGTATGGGTACACTTGGATGACATGTTTCAGGGTGTTCAAACAGTGGCACCAGTTATAATAGAATGGTTTGGGTTGGAAGGTACCTTAAAGATCATCTAGTTCCAACCCACCTGCCATCGGCAGGGACACCAACCACTAGACCAGGCAGCTCAAAGCCCCATCCAACCTGGCCTTCAACACTTCCAGGGATGGGGCATTGACAACCGCCCTGGGCAACTGGTTCCAGTGCCTCACCACCCTCACAGTAAAGAATTTCTTCCTAATATCCAGTCTAAATCTGCCCTCTTTCAGTTTGAAACCGTTACCCCTTGTCCTATCATTACACTCCCTGATAAAGAGTCCCTCCTCATCTTTCCTGTAGGCCGCCTTTAGGTACTGGAAGGCTGCTATAAAGTCTCCCCAGAGCCTTCTCTTCTCCAGGCTGAACAACCCCAGCTCTCTCAGCCTGTCCTCATAGCATAGGTGCTCCAGCCCTTCAATCATCTTCGTGGCCCTCCTCTGGACCTGTTCCAACAGGTCCATGTCCTTCTTGTGCTGAGGACTCCAGAGCTGGATGCAGTACTCCAGGTGGGGTCTCACGAGAACGGAGTAGAGGGCTAGAATCACCTCCCTCAACCTGCTGGCTAAACTATTTTAAATAGTTTTAATGCAAGATGTTGATTCATGAATACATAAACTTTTTGAGAATAAAGCTGAAAACTGAGGATAAACTGCATATGGAAATGCTCTATATCTGTGCAGTCTATTATATCTCATGGCAAAGATTATGTGAACTACCAGATTTTGGATAAGTAGAGTTTGGTGTAAGGGCACATGGCTTAGAAGGGGTGGTGTATTTGAACAGCCATAGTAAAACCTATACACAAAATTAGAGCATCTCGCCTCAATAATCTGCACTGACAACTGAAGAGTGAGTGAAGAGTCTACATAATGCAAGACACTTAAGATTCTTCATGGAATGTATCAAAACTTCTTGTTTAGATATAGCAAGAACAACAGCTGTATAGAATATGTAAAATAGGAAAAGAATTAGTTACATTTCCAATTACAGAACTAAAAAAATTCTCTTCAAAGTTGTAACAAAAATATTGAGACTTGCTTAACATTATTTCATATTAGCAGAACTGCAATAACTGCACGATCTTTCTCTGCAGTAGACAAAAGTATTTTACTTTACTGCAGGTTACTGCTGGGTAAAATTGTACACATAGGCAATTACCAAGGACTAGCTGATACAAAATAATTTGGTATTTAGATGTAACGTATTCATATGTCAAAACAAGAGGTCTGAGGAAAAACATTGGTTTGCTTATTAAACCCAAATGAATTGGCTGTCCCTGTGTTACGCCTGTAGAAATAATGTTTATTAGGCCTTAAAGGTTTTTTCTGGTTAGAATTCATCTCCACATAAAGCTGCCTCACAAACAAGAAATTTTCTGAAGAGTTGTATATCCACTTAGCAGAGTGTTTCACCAGGCTTTGGATTTGAAGCAATTTGTATAATGGCAAATTAGAGGAGGGAAAATAGCTTACTGTGGCTTCCAAAAACATTGCAGTGGATCATAAATACAGTGCTATCAGTACTCTGCACTAAGGCAAATATGTGCCTAACTCTAATTGTATGCTTTACATTTTATACACTGCCCTGTGATTATGTACCAACTAGACTTAAAAAGAAAGGCTCAGACACAAGTATTAAATCAATTCCAGTAGAAGGAGGTACAGCTTCTGTAAATTTCACAGAGTGATGGTCGTCTTTGACCCAATATTTAATTTCTGTGTGTTCTGCAATCTCTTTACAATAATTTGTACTCCTCCCTTCTAACAGACCTTGATCATTTTTTTCCAGATATAAGAACATAAAAAGGACTCAACAAGATACCTCACTGTCCAGCAGATAAACCCCAAGCCAATTTCCAGTATCTGACAGTGGACTTTTAAAAAGAGATCTGTATAAAACAAAGCAAGCAGTACCTTACATACACCAAAGTCTGCAGGGATATACAACGAGGGATTAGTGCTATTACTAAAATATGGATTCACAGTCGAATGTTAGGTACTTTGTTTTGCAGAAAAGTGGAATAAAACAGCTCCTTATGGCAAATATTTACTCAGTGAATAACTGTTTTTTAAGCACAGCATTTGGTTTTCCTTCAGTTTCAATCATTTTTTTATTACTATGTCCCTATTTTCACTGCTGTCCAGCCCTGTTCTTTCATGTTACAAGGCCTATTTTCCACAATAAAATATTATCTGCTAGCCTATAGAAATATTTTTCAATTACTTTAAAAGTAAATATGCCTCAGTTTCTCAAATCAGTTTTTGATAAACTTAAACCTTGAAGTAATGCAAATCCATCTCACATTTATTTCAGTGTCTTGTAAAAAGGATTCAATCATATTAGAGTAAATTGCTATGGCCACTGAAATTTTAGGGTATTCTAATATACTCAGAAGTATATACACATGTGGTATTCAAGAACATTATGGAAACCATAAAGCCACCACAAAAATCCAATTAATCTATTTTGTGAATAAACAATCAAGAATAAAACTAACAAAATGTGGAAAAGAATCCATTGCCATAAACCATCTTAAGTTTTTTGACACTTGTACAACTACGTGTCATTGGATTACATCGCTGTTGGGTAGCCTGGGACATCAATAACACTGTTTTCCAAATTCCTTGTATTCACAATGTACTTATATAATCATCATTACATCTGTAATGATAACAGATTTATTTTTTTAATTCTCTAGTTCTAGAAAAGTTTCCAAAATTATTTTAGTGGAATCCAACATTTCAGACAAAATATCTCATTTTGGATTACATGATAGTTAGATATATTTAAATATTCTGTTATTTTTTCAGAATAAAAATGAAATAATATAAAAATAATTTTAATTTTTAATTCATAGCTCAGTAGAAATTGTTGGAATAATGCAACTTAATAAACACAGAAAGCATTTAAAATACAGACTGTTAGTGAAAAATATTTTGCGCTAACAATTCTGCTTACAAAATAGGTATTTAAGATGCAAACCAATTCATCATGAATTAATTTGGTTCTGATTTTTAAAAATAGGTAAATGCCCCGAAATTTCATTAAACTAATTTCTGGAGTATATTTAAGTTTCATATAGATACAAATAGATACAATGTCTTGGTCTTTTTCCTTTCACTTGTAATCTGAAGCATAACCCTAATGTCTACAGAAACCTCTAAGGACTGCAGTTTGGGCTAATGAAGCAATCTGCACATGGAAACAGTATTTGTCTTTTGACTATTTCAAAATCATCCTCATTATCTGCCTGCTTATTGGAAAGGTGTCACTCAACAGCTGATTCGTCAAGCATGTTGAGAGATGCCTACTTTGAAATTCCTGCTGGTTGGCCAATGCATCAGCGAGATGTTAAATTACATTGTCATCTGGACAGAAGCACTAAGCTGCTAAACTAGCTGTGAACATTGGCTGCCTAGTGACTTTTGCACAGAAATAGTGCTTCTACACATAAACTTTTTAAGGTTGTGGGATTTATTCCAGTTCCTCACAAAGGCTGACATTGTACAAAATCCAGGAGCAACTCCGCACTGATTTTTGTTACTTAGGAAATATCTCCCTTTGGTATCCATTAATATGGGTCAAACTAATTCAGTCTGTAATGCCATTAGACCGGATAAACTTTCAGAGCAAAAGGACATCTAGCGCTGCAGATGGTGGGGTTATACCAAGAAATTTTTTTCCCTCATTTTGTTTTATATAGCTGCTCATGAGAATTTATACCCTGAATACTTTGATAATCAAATTTCCTCAAAAATACAATGTCACACAGAAAACTGGCAGCTAATCCTCCACTCCCTGTCACTTTGGTCTTCTGCTATTGGGCAGTAGCAAGTATGTTGCACTTCAAGAAAACTGGTCAGAATCAAAATAGATGCTACAGAAGGGCGGGTGTGTAGCCACACCCGTACTGTTCAACAACTCATCTTCCCCACCAAACTGTTCCCCACCTGCATGTTGTGTAAATTCCCTCTAGCTTGTGCATCAACTGTTACGGGAACACTCTTGTTTCCTGATCCGTTCAGATTTGCATCCTGATGCATTAGAGTATTAGAATTTTACCTTTACTTTTTTATGACACAAATAGAACCTTTGTTTAAAGATCTCAAACACAGCTAAAAAACAGTGAGTTCTGTATATACTAATCCAAAAGCAAACATTGCTGGAAAAAGTGTAAAGAACTTTTTAAAGTGTGGAGAACCTGGACACTATTTATTATCTTGTTACATGTCTTTGCCCATTTAAAAAATAATGCACCAACTATTATTGGTGGAAGTGAATGTTGAAATGCAACCCAAAAGAGGCATGGAAGCCAGTATTTTGATTTGTCAAAATCACAATTAATTAAAGAACATAAACTCAAAGCACCAACAAATTACTTATTGACATATACAAATAACAAAAACATACGCACAAACTTGTATGCAAAGCTGTGTATTTGAAATCAGTCTATGGCAGACTACATGAGAGAATATGACTTACATCTTTGTAAAAATTTGTCTTTGGTATGTATGAGATCTTAAGACACAGTGTTCCCTTTTCTATTTTTTTTCTCATTTTCCTCCTTTTTTTTTTTTCTGTTTCTCATCATTCTCCACCTTAGTTATTAGGCCAAGTAACATGACGAAGGGTATCGAATTCAATACACTTAGAATTGTTCTAAAGAGTCTTGTACTGTCTCTGAGTTTTGCAATCTTATTAATGAATCAAACTGTGGACTATAAAATAAACTTGTATAATTGTAAATTCATGTAGGGTGCTTTCTAGCTCACTTTGTAAAACTGAATGTTAAACGGGAGACTAATGTCACTGAATATCCTGGGATTAATATAACTAATATTCATAAAGATCTGATAAAAATGAATCTTGAACCCTGCATTAGTCTACGCGAAATGTGATGCTGAATGTCTAGAAGATCTGACCTTCTGGAGTACAACAAACATACATAGTTAAAATTAATACGTTAGGACACTGCATATCTTCAGCATTGTTGATACATGGACTAAGATCACCTTTAAGCTTAATAAAAAAACATGAAGAGCCTCTTCAGTATAAAAATTGAAACTCTCTATAATAAATCTCAGCCCAGATTCTTGCTGTGCACAAAATCCTTTCAAATACTTGAATATTTGAACCTGGAGATTTATCTTGGATATATTTGTAATAGAGATTTTACCATTAACCTAGCTCTATTCCCTGTGAAATGTACTACTTTATAATTTTTAAGAATGGAAATGTGGCTATAAAATAACATTATTATGTTTTGTCAGATAAGTCCCCAGACACTTTAGCATTTGTTCTTTGTATATATTCTGCATTTATGGAATTTTCTGATGTATGGGTTTGTGATCAACAAAAATCAAATCTTGGAAGTAGTTACAGAATATTAAATCTTCAAGATTGGTGTATGTACATTTAGCTTAAATTAAGTTAACATTCAGACTACACAGAAGTGGAAGAGCTTTTAAAATCCCACTTCCTGCCATTCTGCATTACAAAATTCACTTTGTAAGGTGTTTTTTTTCCTTCCCTGTAAAGTTATTTATGCAATAAAGTTTTCGATTTTTTTTTAATTGATGTATAAGATAAACCCGAATTTGATAACAAGAAAAGACTGTACATATATATATATGCACATTATGGTGTTAAGTATATATAAATATGCATGCATATGCCCAAATTTGATGAAGGAATTTTTTGGGAGGGTTGTGGTCTTTTTTGTTTGTTTTTTTTTTTGGTTTGTTTTACTTCTCTGCTCATACTCTACAAAATGCCAGACTTGGCAAAGAGAAGTTTTGCTAACTCTGAAACCACAGACACAAATTCTCATGTTACAAATATAGATATCTAATCTATGAGAACATTTACGATAAAATAGATGTTCAGCTGTGTTGAACAGCTACAATTTCAGAAATTTAATATACTTGACAATCATTCCATTGCAAAATATTTCTCCTAAAAATCGCAAGACAGAGTATGCTATGCATGCACTCACAAATGGAGAAAGCAGTGAACATGGCAAATGAATTGGAAACTTAGTTTGAATTGTAATATCTTTGGAAATCATTGATCAGCACGTTTAGAAATATTGAGTGCTGTACATCTAAAAATAAAACTAATGAGGCCTATTGACTATTTTAGGTGCCATCACAAAACCAACAGGTTTTGGACACCGTTCTGCAAACTTCTTTATGCTAATGGAGGACTTTCTTTATGAAATTTCCTATGATTTTTGTAGACCTGGCATGAATGTGGATATGAAATATTGTCACCTGTCAAAATGGGTTTACTGTGTAACTATTATCTGATGCAGAAGGTGTGATTCAAAACCTTGGAAAGCAACAGAAAAATTACTTCTCATTTTAATGAATTTTTCCAGAGCACAACTTTAAGCCTAATATGCATAAATTCTGGTAGGAGAGGAAGGAGAAGTTACTTCAGAAGCCTATAGCCTCCTCTTCAATTAAATGAAATTATTAGTATAGCATATTTTAATACAATGTATCATAGTACAATGTAAAATAAAAAATTAAGCATCTGAATGGGATAATAGCCTGTTAAAATGGAATACTAGTATTTTTATTATGATATTTTTTATAAAAAACAAATAACCTTCAACAGCTATATCCTTGTCTACAAGTCATGAACAGTATAAATATATTTGCTAAGAGGTAATCAAACCAAAATAAGAATCAAAGTAAATATGACACTATCCTTTGTTAGTCTACTTTGAATCAAACTCAGTGGTTTCTAAATACAATGCTCATTTTTGCTTCTTCTAGCTGAATTTTCTTCTGATAATGAAATTTCCTGTTTAGTCCAATGAGGTAGTCATATGCCTCATATCTCCTTTTATCACTCTGTACTAGTCCTCTTTTAATTTTAATGGTTTTCAATTTCTTTCTAAAAAGGGGATTATTGCTGAAATCTATTCCTTTTGCTAAGTCCTCACTAATTCCTTTCTTTCAATACAGAGCCAATACTGGAAACCTATACTTGATAGAGATTTATTCCTACTATTGTTGACAGACCTCTTTTGTCAGCTGTACCCCCTTCTTTATTTTTATCTTCTCTCTGTCTTCTTCTTCTCATTTATCATACTTCTTATAACAATTAAATGTTAAAACTCTGAGGTTCAAGTACTACAATCCTTCAGAAATTAGGCAGAAATTAGACAGCAAGGGAAAGTGATTTTAAAGCTTAATCATAAGAGGAGCAATCATTATTCAGGTTAAGGTTAGTGTAGCATGGCACCTTAAAAGTTAAACTCACACTATCATACATATTAATTTTGTGTATTATTTTTTCCCCATTTGTGCTCAAATTCATTGATCCTGTTTTGAGAATCAATCTCAAACAAACAAAAAATCCAGCCCTGCCATCAATATTTATGTTTAAAAGAAAAAGTTCACACTTTTTTTACTGCAGACAAAAAAAAGATTTACCAGAGCTGTTGAAGTGAAAGATAATAGAAGTGTCCTAAAATGCTACAGGGTATGGCAGAGAGACGGTATGTCTTCTTGTGCTGATAAGACCAGGAAGCAAGTGAATCGTCGGGAACAGGAAGATCAATAATCACCCACTGGAAAAATTATATGGGAAACTTCAGTCATTCATGGAATTTATATATATATTGGTTTAAGAATAGGGAAAAATATAACTATTAAAGAAAAGAGACAAGATGCAGAAGCCAGGGATAAAGTTTTCTGCTAAAGGGGATCTAGTTTTCTGGTAAGCAGACGTGAAACAGACTTCAGACGCAGCATTTCCAAAAAAAAACCTAGAGAAAAGTCGGAAATCTCCATGCCTGCCAGAATAAGGAGGCAGATCTCCTTTCTCTTGTCTTTTACCTCATTTTAGGGTAGAATAGAGGGGTGTCAATAACGGACTGAGGATTGAAATTGGGGAAAAAATGGGTGCTGACTGAAGACTTCTATAGTTACTGCCGTAGAGTACTAAAAAGGACAGACATTTCCAAAGTTAAAGTCCATCTGTTTAAGCCACTTTATCCTGTCTTTATTCCATTTTCTCCTGCATGAAGGAAAAACAAAATTGGAGGGACAAAGGAGATTTGTAAGGAAAGATGAAGCTAAAGCTAATGCAAATATTCTGTGGTACTAAAATTGTCTTCCAAGTAGATGATATAAAATACAGAGCAACAAAAAGAATAGAGTACTGATTTATCTGAGGTAATCTCAAGCAAATCAGCTGGCTCTGTATGTCCTCCTACAAAGTCAGACATCAGAGACTCCAGACTACAACTGAAAATGACACAGCAGACTTTCCAAGGAGTGGATGTTATGCCCAGAGGTATTGCGTGCATGTTGCAGAAGTTCAGATGTTTCCATGTCTTTGGCTATAATAGATGTATGCTGTATTTCTTATTACTTCAGATTTAAGCTAATTGTTTTGTTCTTGGCACAGTTAAATTACAATAATGGAATTAATCTTAGTGGGATAGAATTAGTAACTAATGACAAATTAATATAATGCAATTACAAAAGTCTTCTTGTTCATTTGTCTTTGTTTTAATGGTGTATTGAAATTGAACAATGGAACAGAATCTTTATAGTAGTTCATTTCACTTTATTAATAAAAACTTTACTTCATTCTAATGTAGCAACCCAACATTTGAAAATTTGAAATATACTGTCATCTGACCTACTGATGTTTTGCAATTTGTTCTAGAAAGACAATGAAATGCTAGCAATCACAGACAACATCATTCGTGGTACATTATTAAAGAGTTCCATATCTTAGAATTCACCTTTAATGATTTCATCTTTTCAGGCATATTTTCACTTTTCAGTGAGACACTGACAAAAATTGTTTGCTAGATTCCTTTGAAATAAAGGTAAAACAAAGAAAACCCAGAAATGTTAAGCTACTAAATTTGTCATGCTTTCTTTGAAAATGTCTCATCATTTTCTGTAGTATGGTTGTATATGCCTGAATCTTTTCCACTTTTTCCAAGCTTGATTGTCAAATTACTTTTTTAGTGTAGGAAATTAAACACAGTAAGGAAGAAGACACTATTAGGTTTTAAGAACTGGGTAAGTCCTAATATATTAATTGATGTTTCAGTGCTCCAGGAAACAGGGGCATGTTATTTCTAAAGATTTTAATCTGTAGCCATATACTGCATTGAAATGCTACCCAAAATATATATAGTAAATAATATGGTAAAAAATAAACATTTACACATACATAAATAAATTAGTATATTAATAGTCAAATAATGTCAGTGAATGCATATCTGAGTATTTTATGTGCCTTTATCAGCTGCAAGTTATTTAGCATTCAGAAACCTACACACAATGATACAGTTAGAGTACCATGTATAGATGGGTACTTCTGATGAAGTACTTGCAAAGGCATAAGTGCACACAAAATAAGATTTTTGCTTTACATTTCTGAATAAGGATCAGAAAATTAAATTTATTTTTAGTTTCTTAAATCAAAAGTGAAATGCTTTTCACTCGCTTCTGAAAAGGATTTTTGTACTTAAGATGGCACATTGTTTCCTGTAAAGTTCAAGAAGTTAAGACTATATGTACTCATATAAAACCTACCCATCAAAAGCACGAAAATATTTTATTGAGAGTTTTGTTAAAATTACTATCAGCATACATGCCTAAAGATAACACAGAAAGAAAAACTGGATAAAAATAAAAGTGATATTTGCAAAAATATGCAAATTACTGCAGAGTCTTTCCTTATGTGGCTATTTCCAAATGAGATTTATAAAATTCATTTTTAGCTTTTGATAAATTTCATTTATTTCCCCAGTACTGTCATGTACTAGCATTTCCCCTTGATCTTAATTCATTTCCCATTAGTCTCTTGGCTTCCAGAAATTTAATTTTGTCCTTCTAGTTTGCAATTTAGGAATATAATATGTATGTCTGAGGATTTGTAATTAAAACAATCTGCACTCAGTCAGCAGTCTTTTATTTCACTAACATTTAATTGGCTGGCCCAGTGGCATAGAAGAAATGCAACGAATTACTAATTGACAATACAAAATTTAGGATGGGTGGCAGAATACCCCATTGTGCAACTCTGTACTTACAAAGCATCCATCATTGTTTTTCATTGGTAAAGGAAGATTACAACACATGCATAAAAATTTTTACTCACACACTGAGGTTTGCTGACCGTGTAGAAGTACATTTTCTTGGAAGTAGGATTTGTTTGAGTTATTTTTAGACCATTTAATTTTTTTATAATTGGTTGTAATTAGTCTTTTCCTTGGAAATAAATACCCGTATAGTAGCTGTTCAGAAAAGATTTTAAAACTCCATATAATTTTCTGCTCTTATGGCATTGAGAAAAATCAGTTTGGTAGGTTTGACTTGAAAAGTTGTAATTGGTTTATGTTGCAGTGAATGAAATCAATCAGTCATTTTACTTGTGACTACAGCTCCGAAATGATTTTCAAACTGCAGTCAGACTATTCTTTTTTTCTCCCTTGAATACGCTTAATATGTAGATGGGAATAGCAAAAATAGCAAGGCTCATTCACCTTAGTTGTAACGATACTTCAGAAAGGGCACTATCACCTAGGATGCTGCAAGTCAAGTATGAGGTTGACCTGTCCCAATAGTTGGGCCCCCCTAAAATCATTAGCACATTTTAAACATTCTCAGACAAGGTATTATCTTCAAAAATATATTAAAGCGGATTTAATGTTATTTGCAGTGCTGCCAAGAGCCTGTTCCACATACATTTGTTACACTGGAAAGTTGGATTGTAAGCTACTTGTTGCAAATGTGACTCTTCATATTTGACTTTCTTGTTCAAGTCTCAAAGTATTATTATTTTTTTTTCAAGTAGAAAAGGATTTTTATGGTGGTTGCTGTTTATGGTTGTGATACTTTTCTTTCTTTCAAAACTTTAAATGACCTAATACTTAAAGTCTTCCTCTTGAAATCTGTCAGCACTGTATCAATTTGATGTGCTAGTTTATTTAAATAAAAATAAAAATCTAAAAGCCTAATGCTTTTAGATTTAATCTTTTTTTGCACTTTATTTTCCTCTGAAGTGTTCATTTAAACATGTCAAATGAGGGTAGTGGAGGTGGAGAAATTTACTCCTATGTAATTGCTAAATACTAATAATAGAGTAAAAGCTCCTCTGATTTCTGTGGGGGAAAAAAAAATAAAAAAATTGTTGATTCTCATAAAGCAACAACAATAAAAACTACCAGAAGAATTTACCTAAAACTGAAAAGAGGTTTTGTGTTTTCTTAAAACTGGCAAATCATTTACAATGCCTTGCAGAACTATAAAATGCTATGATCAGGAGCATTTAAAGTCACCTAGTCAGCTTTTCACCTTCGCTCTCAGCTTTGGATGATACTAATTTACATTTTTTTCATTTATTTTAGTCACAGGAACAGAAAGAGGCTTCATGCTGTGCAAGGAAAGGCTGAGGCAGTAAAGAAAGCATTCCTTATTTAGAAGGAAATAGGGCCAGGGAGAGAGCTTACTGATGTGGGAATGTTCAGAAAACTAAGAGCCAGCTTCATCCTGAGGTACAAAGAGGCAGAAAGAAAGGCTGGAGCATGGGAAATCCCAGTTTGATATTAGAAATGTTTCACAGTGATGATACTCAAACCACCAAAGGGGACTGCCTAGAAAGACTGGGATTCCCACTCCTTGGAGATACTAAAACATTGGCCAGATGACGCCCCATGTAACATGGTATAAATTGGCCCTGCTCTGCATGGGTAGGTGGATGGTGTGACCAGAGGTCCCTTCCTACCTAAATTACTGTATGATTCTAGGAATTACATATATGCTTCATTACCTGAAATCTGATTGCTCATTTTCAGGTGAGCATCATACAAATCTGACCCTATTGCCCCACACTAGTGGATTTAATAGGGTCAAGGTTCAGACCTGCTTTCACTGGAATAGGTACTGGTAGCTTTTCCATTGATTTTGAGCAGGGTACATATCAGAGACATTTTCTCAAAGTAAATGTTATGCTAGAGAATCCACTTAAATCCCAGGTGAAAGTGAAAATATAAACTAATTTGCATAAATCTTTCTATTCAGCTAACTCCCCAAAATTATATTCTTCCCAAAAGAGCTGCAAACAATAATTAGCTGTCTAGAATCTCATCAATTTTTGTGCTTGTGATTATAAAAAAGTTTACTTCTATTTTCATTTTAGATCGTAAGTGGAGATTTCATTTAGCAGTGAATTCCTTTTACATATAAACAACTGCACACATGCTTCAATAATTTTTCACAATTGCTATACTTTGACATGACTGCAGTCCAAATGCAAGTATGTATCAAAAAATTAAAAGCTGTAGTGTCAGAAATCCCCTGAGATGGGTACTCACTTAAAGGTATGTACATACTTCATCACGATTTTCTCTAGTTTCTTAAAAAAGTGCTATAGCTAAGCTATGATGATGACAAAAGATAGTCTCTGGGCCAAAGGTGAGATTCCTAGGCAGAAGTTCATCTAACACTAGTGAACCTGGTGAGTTTTGAATAAAAGAAGGATGGCATTTCTATTGCTTGAAGTGATCTCAGCTTTTGTGGGTGAAAATACCCATATGCAAAAATGGATAAAGTTCTGTTGTAACATCTCATATATGTCTCTGTTAGTGTATAGATATGTTACTGTAGAAGTCACGATGCTATATACAGCATATTTTGTCTGAACTTCTCTAGCTAAGAAATATCCTTTTACAGAAAATCCAATGAAAATATTTTGTTGGGGTGTTACAGCACAGCTGTAACTTGACATTGTAGTAGAGCCTTCTGCCCCTTTGGTGCTCATGCAATGGCAATGGACAAGGGCTAAAATACTATGACCTTGTGAAAAGTCAAACAAGTGTCACAGCTTGAAGTATTTGAAACAGTTTCTGTGGTATGAGAAACAGTGTACATGCATGCATTAGATTAAAGTAGTTTTTGTCAAAAATCAGAGACTCAAGCTAGGAGATGGGCACAAAACTGCATGTGGAACATTAAATAATCATATGTGCTAGAAAGAACTTAGTTCATATTTTTGGCCTTGCTTCTGAAAATCCTTAATTCCAAATTCAAATACATATTTTCTAGCAAAGACATTTTCCACAGTGTGAACCTCCTTTCAATGCTGAGAACCTCCCATGAATTACCTCTTAGTCAGGGCTTTCTGTAAGTCATTGCTGTAATCCCATTGCCTCTGAATCAGCTAGATGTCATCTCAAATACACCCAAATGTGGGTTAATATTCAATGGTAGAGTTCCATGACTTCCTTTGTCCTTTTTAAAGGTAACGGTCCACCTCACTATTCTGTGTTTTATTTCAGGGTGATGTTCTTTCAGTTTCCAGTGTAGCAGGTACCATTTCTGCTTTCTCAGTTACTGAAAAACTGATCAACTCCAAAGCCAGTTGTCCACTTTTAAACCCATACTAATCAAGTTTATCCCTGAGAAAAAAATCAGTTCATTGCATCCACTCAAACTATGATCAATTCTCATCAATAATCACATGAAGATAGACACACTCTCATAACCACTTCCTGTCCCCTAACAGTAAATTCTGCTTGTGCCCTTATGTTCACAACAAGTTCCCAGTTCTGTAATAAATTCTATATTTTTTTTTAAATAAATCAACTTACCTTCTCCCAAGAAAAATCATAATACATTCATTCTCCACAATCAAAATAATTTTCATTGTACTGAACCTGGAGTCCTTTTCCCTGTACACTTAATGTGTGGTTATCAATAATTTCACCCAATCACTTTAAGCACTTCAGAAAGATATGAATTGCAGAGTAATGGTGATTTATTTACTATTAGGGGAGAAGGTAGTTTGTTTATTGGAGGAAAGATTTTGTTGTTTTTTTTGTTTGGTTTTGGGGGCTTTTGTTTTGCAGCCAAGACAGCCAGATGGGTGGCCTGCGGTAACAGCCAACTTCTCCCACCTTCAGAATCCTAAATCTGACACTGCTGAGGAGAACGATCACTCATATAAACTGCACTAAAATGTTGCTGCCAGTTCTTTTGATCAAGTTCTAACTCCTCTTTTCTTGGAGAGTAAGCTCCAAGCTCACAATGCTATTTACCGTTTAATCTTAAACCATGTCTAGGTCTGTGGTCTTCCCCTTATTGCACACACATTTTTCATTTTCCAGTTGCTCACGCTCCCTTCCCCCCTGCATATTATTATTATTGTGCTCATGTTATTTATCACTTTCATGCATGAGACTTCTCCATCCCCAACAATTTTTAGATTTTCTCCTGTTACTTGGCCACCTTTGAGTCACCTCTAGATTCACAAATCTTTACAGCTCTCCTTTGTTTTCTTCCACGTGTGTAAGATTTTTGCTTGCATGATGTAGTTAGCCCTTAATATTCGGTCTCATAATTCCTTCTATAACAAATGGTCACTTGAAACAGCAGACTGAGAAAGAGTCTGCTAGTTTTCATGAGGTAAAGAATCACCACGACAGTTCCCCCACACAACCACTCTTCAAACTCTCTGGCTTACGCTGAATGTGTTTGGGGACAGACAGTTCACCACATTTCTTTCTGGGTCTTCACATATTGCCAGTAGATCAGTGGAGCATGTTATGGAGCTTGGGGAAATAGCATGAAATGACTATGATTGTGACAGTTATTGGATGGCACTGTTGTATGATACTTCTGTTAGTAGTATAGACCCTACTGTCATGTCTTTTAATAAAAATAATGCCTTTCTCCGGCAAAGAAGGGATCTTCAAACATTGAAGTGATAAATTGTCACCAGGGTTCACTCTAGCTATCTTCTACTCCTGAAGTCTATTTTTGCACATAATCCCTCCAAAAAAGATTTTTTCTCTCCAACTGCTTCATTATACTGGTGCAGCTTTTCATCTTATAGTAAACAACACAAGAACTTTATTTCAACAGTAGGATTTGAGAAGAAAGAGAAACTAAAATATTTTGAGTGACAGGATGTTAAGCTAAGCAACTCCTTATGCCGTCCCCTGGCATCAATGCAAAAACAAATATTATCTTTGTTTTAAGATATACCTTGGTTTTAAAAAAACCCTTGAAATGGCATTTGTATATTATCTGTTGTGTCCTATGGAGCTGACTTTTTTTATATACATATTTTAATAAGTATGACATACAATAAAACAGAATCTTGGCTTCACACCATACTAACCAACAACTTCCTTACATGTGCGTATGTATATAATTGCATCTGTTCTCAGTTGAAGACACTGAAATACTGACATGGTTCATGAAAGACTGTCAGGATTTTTTTTTTTTCAATGGAAAAGAGGAATATAGGGAAAAGAAGAAAGGGGCATTGCAGGTGAGATCTTCAGTGGTATAAAAACTCTCCAGAAAAATAACTTACAGGACTTGATCCTAAGAAGAAAAAGGAATGAGTGAGGTCACAGTAATAAAACAAACTGCAAAGCAAGAACATTAGGAAGGAAGGATAAAAATTTGAAAGGAATGTTGCAAGATTTGCTGACAAACTCAGGGTAAAAGTCAGTCTCAAGACAAAAGTCTGTGCCAGACAGTGTTCTGAACAGAAATAAGAGCCTTCTCTTTCCTTTGATCATTCTGTAAAGTCTGGAAAGCATAATGTCTGGAAGGTTAATTCTCTTAGGCTGAGAGATGACAGAATAAATTGAGGATGGACTAAGATGAATAAACGGAAGTCTGAGGACAAGCAACTGCAATGACATACATGCATTTTAGGACTGCACCTTATAACATACCTTCAGTAGGATTTTGGACATTGCTATCCGTGTATTCTCTGCAGACAGGGGAAATAAGTCCAAGTAAGGATTTGTGTGCATGGTAAGTCAAAACAACGCAGAGCAGAAGATGCAGAGGTGGGGAAGGGGGGAGGAGTTGTGATCTGTTCCCTATCCCTCTAATGAAACATTTAGATGACAGAGGGTAAGAAGCAGCTTTCAGAGCCACGTGGTCTCTTTTCGTTGCTTCAAGCTTCCTCACAAACTTCAGATTCATCTGGAAACTTACACGTCTTTCAGTCCTGTCTTACTGCATTTTTTTTCTTCACACCCTCTGCATTCCAATTATGCCTTCCACAGCAAAGTTTGCAATGCTAAAGAACAATTACAAAAACCGACCAAAAATGACCAGATCATCAACATAATTGTCACCCACTGAACTCTGTCACAGACATATTATATCTCTTCAAATTCACTTATGTACCAATATGTACAATGTCTTTAATCATCACTTCCTAAACCATGTCACTAGTTACCATCAAGAAAAAATGTTTCAATTACAAATCTTTTTATTAGAAAAGTTTTTTAGTTTCTTTTCTTTCATACCTATCTAGATGAAGTTAACATTTGGCAAGAATAGAATTAATGCATACTGTATGCCCACATTTTTATGCTGAAAATATCTAACAATATTCTGTCTTTAATAATTAGTTTGTTTTCTCACATGTAAATTTGATTGGCTAGGAAATATTTAGTCATAAATCTAAACATTCTTTATGTAAGTTCAGCTTCTGGATATTTAATTCTCAATTTGAAACTGTTTCAGTAAACAGCTTTCTTTAAGTGATTCTTCGTTCACAAAAAACCAAGCTCCTAACATTTAGCTGGTTTTGTTCTTAATCAATAAAAGGTATAGTTTCAGCCGACATCATCTACCTGAACTTATGCAAAGCGTTTGACACTGTCCCGCATGACATCTTGGTCTCTAAATTGGAAAAACATGGATTTGATGGATGGACCACTTGATGGATAAGGAACTGGCTAGATGACCGCACTCGAAGGGTTGCGGTCAATGGCTCACTGTCCACGTGGAAACCAGTGATGAGTGGCATTCCTCAGGGGTCAGTACTGGAGCCTATGCTGTTTAATATCTTTGTCGGTGACATGGGCAGTGGGATTGAGTGCACCCTCAGCAAGTTTGCCAACGACACCAAGCTCTGTGGCACGGTCGACACGCTTGACGGAAGGGATGCCATCCAAAGGGACCTTGACAGGCTTGAGAGGTGGGCCCGTGCAAACCTCATGAAGTTCAACCAGGCCAAGTGCAAGGTCCTGCACCTGGGTCAGGGCAATCCCAGGCATAAATACAGGTTGGGTGGAGAATGGCTTGAGAGCAGCCCTGAGGAGAAGGACTTGGGGGTGCTGGTGGATAAGAAGGTCAACATGAGCTGGCAATGTGTGCATGCAGCCCAGAAAGCCAATCGCATCCTGGGCTGCATCAAAAGAAGCATGGCCAGCAGGTTGAGGGAGGTGATTCTAGCCCTCTACTCCGTTCTCGTGAGACCCCACCTGGAGTACTGCATCCAGCTCTGGAGTCCTCAGCACAAGAAGGACATGGACCTGTTGGAACAGGTCCAGAGGAGGGCCACGAAGATGATTGAAGGGCTGGAGCACCTATGCTATGAGGACAGGCTGAGAGAGCTGGGGTTGTTCAGCCTGGAGAAGAGAAGGCTCTGGGGAGACTTTATAGCAGCCTTCCAGTACCTAAAGGCGGCCTACAGGAAAGATGAGGAGGGACTCTTTATCAGGGAGTGTAATGATAGGACAAGGGGTAACGGTTTCAAACTGAAAGAGGGAAGATTTAGACTGGATATTAGGAAGAAATTCTTTACTGTGAGGGTGGTGAGGCACTGGAACCAGTTGCCCAGGGCGGTTGTCAATGCCCCATCCCTGGAAGTGTTGAAGGCCAGGTTGGATGGGGCTTTGAGCTGCCTGGTCTAGTGGTTGGTGTCCCGGCCGATGGCAGGTGGGTTGGAACTAGATGATCTTTAAGGTCCCTTCCAACTCGAACCTTTCTATGATTCTATGATTATCATTAAAAAAGAAAACCACACACACACACAAAAAAAAAACCCAACAGAAATAAACACAGTTTCTAGCTGCTAAAATACAATGTATGAATTTTAAGAGTTTCATGTCATCTTAGATTTGCAGTTACTAGAGAAAAGAAAAATTTACACATTGTGTAACTGGATTTGGATTTTTAAAAGCCTTAATTAGGCAAATGACCGAGTAATCTGTGTCTCATAGACTGAAAATATTCTGTCTGCTTGGGTATTTGCTTTAGTAGGAGGAGGTGGCAGTGGGTGTCAGAATTCAGCATCCATTTTCAAACTGTACTGGGAAGCAATGTGAAAAGCAGAAATGGGACTTGGTTTTTAAAAGCAAGTTGTATTATACCTTTGAAGACATCCCCACCAATAAAGAAAAGATCATGACAAGATACCCAACAAGACAAGACAGGCAATATTGTTACACTACCCATTAAAAAAAAAGAATCATTACTTAAAGAAAATGGTCATTCAGTGACAGAAACAAAGTGTTATTTTTTTTTAAACCAGTGTTATAATTGTTCACAAGATAAATGCCTTTTTTGCCGTATTTCTGAAAGAGTACTACTTCAGATTTCACAGGTCAATTGCTAGTAGAATCGTGAAAGCTGCAATTAAAATGGATTGGCAACATGGGGATGGAAAACATAAATATCATAATTACTTTAAGTTCTGTTTTTATTCTCAGACTAATATACATAATCTGTGGAGTTAAAATCATTAATATGCATACTTACATTAACCTAAATTAACAACAATTAAAATAAAACTAGTGCTACATCAGTTGATTTGACATTACACTAAGTAAAAGATATATTCTTGTAGGATTACCTTCTAAGAACAGCTACATATGGTTTATAAATGATTGGTGATACAGAAACATAAGAAAGAACTATGTTTTCCTTTTATCTTTGTACAATGAAGAGAGATGCGAAAAAAAAGATGGCAGATACTTAAATGTTACATACGACTAGCTACCTAGATTTCTTCTTTTCTCTTAAATTTATATGTAATCAGTCAAAAAAGTTTAAAAACATGAGTGCAAACATTGACGACAGATACATAAATAGGATGACCACACAAGTCCCATTTCCTTAAAAAACCAAGGTGAAAGTTGTATCTTAGCTGGTGCTGACATATAAAAGTTATGGCCTACACAAAACAGTGTGGTCTGCAGTAATATAAAAATAAAGATAAAAAAGGCAGGAAGTTTGAAGTAGAACCCATATAATGGGATTAATAAATACTTAAAAGTGGTCAGTGTGTCTAAGAATATTAAGATTATTTAACTTGTATAAAGCACTGATCTTTATAATATATATGGAAGCCAAAAATGGATGGAAATAGAGAAATAGCTGAACAAATTACATGTAGTTTTTTAATGAATTTCATCTCAGTCTTTTTGGAAGTTGTTTACAGTCATTACAGTATTCAAAACCACTAATTATTTCAAGCAATCTGTGAATGTAGCTATGAAGATATTTCTGATTGGGATCAAGAGGTGCTGCTGGGTAAATAACAGTTTCGAAAACAGTTCATATTTTTAAATATGCATTAAGAACTGAGGCTTTTATAGCTCTGATAGATTTAGAATAGTCTCTGTTTTTAGCAAAAAATTCTCACGATAATCTGACAAACACTGGGAGAAAAAAAATAATGCTGTGTTAGAAGAGCTTGTCAGCATTATAGGCTTTGAAAAAATAATTTTTCTCACATTTCATCTTACAAACTCTTAAATTGCTATTCTGAAAACAAACACCGTTCTTTTGTTGTCATCAGACTTCTTTCTTGTCTACTCCATAAAAATTACATACTCGATAGTTTAATTGTACAAGTAGCAGATACTATATTGTATATCACAAAACCACATTACTAAATTTTCAATCAGAGAGCAGTAAGTATTTTTCCTAGTTTTGATGGTTTAGTGTGTCATTTCATTTGCATTGATTAATTTATTCACTATGTATTGAAGACCATGTAGAGGAAGAATAAGGTAGGTTTAAAGACATCTCAAACAGAGTGACTTTGCTTTGTGCAAATTGTCAAATGCTTTTCCTATATGGCAAAGATAAACAGTGTTTTGCTGTTAAATTTTTTGGGGTTTTACCTTTTCATAATGCTTTTTGAGTGTTAGCTACATGTTGTTCATTTTATTCTTGTGCTCTAAGTTTGGGGTTTTGTTTATTTTGTTTTACATCTGGATGTGAGTTGTCAAGTTAAAAGAATAAAAACAATTTACAGGTATATCAGGTCTGAAATAGAGAATTTCAGATAACTGGTTTTTAAAAACCACCTTAAAGAGAAGGGTTAAAATAAGAAACTGGAAAAAATGAAGAGCAAAGGGGATCCCTTAGGATTGCCTTAGGCAATGACTCAGCTCATCTTGCTTTCACGAACCCTCTGTCACCTGTCAGAGGGACCATACCACACACCTGACCATTGTGCCTTGTTCATTCTCCCACTGATAGACCTTCCCTCCCTTCCCCTCCCAAACCTTCTCTTCCCACCTTAAAATAACTTATTCTCATTCAGGCAAGGACAAGAGACAGAGTTTCCAACTTTACAACTTTTTGTACACTTGATAAGAGATAAGACAAAATACTCTCAAAGCATGTGAAAGAGCCATGTAGGTCACAATATTCCCACCACATCCTGGAAGTTTGGCGTCATGAGCCCCTTCCTCATGCAGGGTGGCTGTGAGCCTGCTGGTGGACACAGTGGCTGGAGACCAACAGGACAGGGACTCTAGCCTCATTTATGGGGAGGTCACCCCTACCAAGGTTAGAAGCAGGGTCCTATGGCCCAAGAAATGGATGGATCCCACTGTGCCAAGGGGGCAGGTGTGTGAGTAACCACGCCCTGAAATAAGAGAGGAGGAGCTTGAACTCCTCCCTATCTCAGGGTGCAAGAAGGATATGTGCATTAGCACAAAGTTCTTTTTTGTATCCTGGAACATCTAATTTAGAAATCCTACATATATTCAGAAACAGAACTTATAGACAAACCCAAGCACACGGACACAAAGGAGTACCTGGACCACAGCAATGCTTGCAGAAGTCAGACTAATATACCTTCCTAGGTACTGATCTCACAGCACATTTCGGCAACTTTTTTCTTGTCATTTCTCCTGGTGGTTTTTCATTCTACAGGATGACGGATTGGCTGAGTTCTAACAGGCACCTCTGGAGACCACCTAGTCCAGACCCCTGCTCAAGAGTAGGATTGTCCAGATCAGATTGCTCCAGATCACATCCAGTCCAGTTTTTAATATCTCCAGGGAGGAAGACGCCACAATCTCCCTGGGCAACCTGTGTTAACGTTCAGTCGACTTTACAGTAAAAATATCTTCTCTACATTCTTACACAGTTCTCTGAAAAATATTTTTGTTTTTGTGGTTTGGTTGGTTTTATACTTGTGAGGAAGACTGTTTGACCTTGGGAATATAAAGAATGAAGCACTACTGAGTTTATTCTCCACTGACCTGGATATATGGAGTTACTAACAAAGTTCAAAGCAGATGTGCAGTGGTACAAAATCAAGACAATCCAAAGCTTCGTTTTGAAAATGAAAGGAAATACAGAATTTTGGTACTTATTTGTCTAAAAAAAATGGAGAAAATTTAGGAAGGATTTTTCACTCAAAATAATTAAATGCAACATGGCTATAATATAAGCTGACTGTAATGAAAACACTGGAGACATACTATCCAGCTAGAGGGACCCTTGATCTGAATCATTATTATAGATCTTTTGACAAATCTGATTAAAGTAGAGATCTTGCATTTTTCATATAGGTCAGATTTTCAAAGGTAAAATGATACCTAAAAATGAAGATAAGCACCTGTTTGGCTTTTCAAAAGTACGTAGATCAAAGTGCTCAGTATTTTGGAAAAATCCTACTTAGAATCTGCTCTATTTAAAAGCTGACCTTCATGGCATGAAAAGTCAGAGTAATCTTAGTCAGCCACAAGGTAAGAGTCCATTCAGGATGTGGTTTGTGACTATGCTGATGTTCAAGCGCACTTCCCAGCTTCCAATGTCCTAGCATGTCTCAGCCACCACTGGGATGGTAAGCAGCTGGGCTACCACAAGTCATGATTTCTGCAGGAAAGAAATCCAGATGTTCTCCAGTCCTAATGTAAGAAGACAAAAGGCCAGGACTCCCTAAGAGTACCTCACCTGGTCACGTTAGATAAGTCTTGCAAGTAAACAGAGGGGAGTATTTGGAGAATGATTCTGTTACAAGGATCAAAGTACAAGGAAGATAATTAACTGAAAAGAGAAACTAGCACAAACTTTTTCTTAATTTGTCTAATCTGTTTATTTATGAAAGCCTTTTTGTAATCTTGTTGTTCAAATTCTAAGATCATGTGAGTTACCTTGCAGACCCTGATTTAACATCTACATCAACTAACAGTAGTTACACCAGTATGGGATCAGAATACGGTCCTGAAAGTAGGAAAAGTATAACTCTATTTGGCCTTGTTTACTGTAGATTTAATGTTAAAATTCCTCCTTGAAGCTGAAATAAAACCAGTTAGTATTTTAAGCAGATGCTGAGGCTCACATACATAAAACTTACACAAAGAAAGTATTTTTTCCCCTTAAGGGATGTAAGATCATAGTGCTGTTATTTTTCTCTCTGCATAGAGCACCCTACCAGCAATTATTTTATGGTTCTCCAAGCCACTATCTGAACAGAAGATGAAAGCAGAAGTGTCCTGTTAATACTCTACTGTAAAAAATGACTTAAGATGTTAGTTTTCTGCAGATTGGCAACCTTTCTTCTTTTGAGATGTACTACTTTACTATTTGTGATAAGTTATGCTAAGGGGTTTTTTTTGTAAATCACAAGCACTAAAGCAAATTTAAAAAGAAAATCAGCAGCAGGGTGGGCAGAACTTACTGCCTTGTTTCAGCTGGATGGTTTTTGCAAGGTTGTATCGGGTTGCTCTTTACTCTTGCAATAATTAATATTTTTTTTTATTTATACACGAAAAGTTGAATGAAGTACTTTTTAAAACTTTACCCAGGTTGTGAAACCTTCAGTCCACCCACCCCCAGAAATATAATTACACACACACACTCTGTGAAAAGTCACAGGAACCTGACCTATTGCTCCTGTACTCAGGACAGATTGAAAGAATGTATGCTTTAATGCATTCTTTGATTCAATGCATATTTTGGTTTGGTTTTTCTAATTGATATCTCCACAATTTTTCTTGTTGCCACAGGATTAGTCTTTGACGAAATAACAACCACTTATAAATAAGAGTATAATCACTGGATTAAAAAAAAAAAAAAAAAAAAAGAAAAAAGAACCAGAAAAACACCAACCCACAAAACTATATTTATTTGCTTTTTAGTTGAGTTAGCTCAGGGAGAAAAGTATAAAACTGACATTATTTTGGTCCTTCTCAGCTGAACTGTTCCCCCATTTTTTTCCCCTCTTTTCACCTTGTTTTCTTTGCCTTTGATGTCTTCAAATAACCTCTAAAGTGTTCCCATTCATAGAAATTGCAGAAGTATTTGGCCTCATCTTTGCTGATTTGTTCTTCAGTTGCTTCTGACAAGTGGGTTTTGCAAAAATAAGGTAACAGTTCTAAAAATATACTTACAGCTTTCCCGAGTGTTTGTAAAGACAGGTACATTTTTCTTCTGAAAGTGAGTCGGGAGAATTGAACAATTAACTCTCAAATCAAAACAAATAGCAACTCAAAGAGAATTTTTCTCTGTATTCAAGCTATGGTAAAAATTGTTCAATTAAATCATTAATTTGTAATAACTTTAAAAACATATGTAAAGTTAAGAATTATATTTTGATATGCTATCTACTTGGGATTAATCTAGAGACCTTTTGGTAACAGTCTTGAATCAAAGATTTGTTGAAAGTACAAAGACAAGATGGGATTCTAATTATGTGTAAAGTAAAGCTATGCTGCCTGGAAAACAGGATATCTTCAATACTGCAGCTATGCAGTTAAATTGGGAAGGTGCCTAAAAGTAAGACTGATCAGCAGCTTGTTAATCAGGAAGACATCTGTATTCAGGAATAAGCTGAAAAGATTTACATACTCCTATATTACTATACAATAGCAATATTTAGAGGAAAAACATGCATGTATGAACTGATTACATGTTGCTGTAAATGCTGGACTTTGGGTGCATGCTTAGTAAATAGGTAAAGTAAATTGACTAATTAAGACATGCATGATAAAAGATAAAAACACACAGAAAACTAATAATATGTAAAGTGGAATCATATTTTTTGGGCTCAGGCTGGTACACACTGGAAACATGTTTTATTACATGGGCACACTGACTGACTAAAGAAATCTGTGCTTAGACTTTTTTTGGCTTACAGAGCTGAGTTATTTGTCTGTCTGCAAACGGTGGGGTTAGAAACACTCTGATGCAGCCAACTGGGTCTTTCCTCTATTCTGAACTGAAATTGTAGCCTGAAGTTGTTGTGGCAGTGAGAGGGATATGACCGCCAGTGAAAAAGGCAGTCCGTAGTTGGAGCATTTGTTAACACTACATCTTACTTTTTATATTACTTATTCATACAGGTCTCTTCAGACTTGCTTTGTCACTGGGATGGGAACTTAGGGAGAAATAGAGACATCTTTTTCCTGTATACCCACTGTTTAAGCTTTCTTATGAGAGTGTTTGTTTTAAAGATAACAGGCAACCGCAGAAACAGAATGCAAGCTTACAAAAAAGTTTCTGAACAAATATTAATACTGTAAAGCATCACAACAGTAGTAATTAATTTATTTAAAGGACTCAAGGAAAATATTACCTTGAGTTTGTCAGTCCCTTGCCTTATCACACTTTCAGACCTTCTCCGTTAAGAGGAAAGCCTGTGTTGCATAAGGAAATAAATGACATTCCCTGACGTTTTGATCCAAGTTCTGTATAGATTAGAGTGGCCTGGGGATTGCTCTAACCTATGCCAGACAATTATAATCCCTAAGGATCCAACTGTCACCGGTAGATAGCTGGATCAAAATACAGTCTTGTCTTTCCTTTTGTTAAAGAGGGAACTGCAAAGTGTGGTGAAATATTATCCAGCTACTCCTGTTGTCTGGCTTTTTCCCTACACAAGAGATACAAGGCTTTTTTCTCTCTTTTTTAAAACATACATACACATACACACACATCTATACATACCATAATTATATAAAAGAAATGGAACAGTTCAGTAGATTGTCCATTATTCTTTGTACAAATAATAACACTAACCAACACCAAAACCTGAAACCTGTTGGCTTCAAATTATCACCAAACTATAATTTCAAATAGAAGTAGACTCTCTTCAGACATCTGACAGACAATTCAAGAAAGATGAATTATATTTGCAAGAAGCATTACATGCAGAACAGCAATTATTAAAATCCTCAGTATTTAAACACTATAGCCAGTCAAATTCCCTCACAAGCTGAAAAACTTCTGTCATATTCCTTTATATAAAACCATCCAGAGCACTGAAATTTATTTCAGAATAACTTGGCAAGTATGAATAATGGATTACAGTGGGCAAAATCTGATTTCTTAAATCAACATGATAAAGTCAGGCCTTTCTCCATCAGTTATAATAGGAAGTTTTCAGTTTCAAACCAGTAAAAGTCAATGAACTAATAGTAAAAACATGTCTTATTTGAAAGCTAGGGTACTCACTTACATGTATATTCTATTACAGGTTCAAAACTGCCGTTTGTTATAAAATCATAAATAAAAACAATATTAGTCCTCTAAACTCAATATAAAAAAATGAAACCTCAAATAATTCACCCCAAAATGATATATTACAATGGTGAGTAGTCTCAATCAAGAGCCCAGATATGAGCTACAACTACTTACACCTCTTCATGAATTTGTATCATGTTTATTTTTTAGTGCATTTATTGTTTTGGGAATATGACGTTCTACATAAAATTGATTTCATAATTAAGCAATGACTTGAAGATGTGAGGAGTTGATTAATAAGCTGTCATGTAAAGTAGACCACTCCCTCTCTAATAAGTATTTGCACAACTAAGAAAAGGAAAGAATCCTTATTTTAAAAAAAAGATGTTAAACCATGACGTTCTTGGGGAGAGGAGTACTAGAATGGAAATATAAATAAGTGAAGGAGTAAATCAATCTGGACTCCTATGAAGGATACACAATATCAATTGAGCTCTAGGAAGGAAGTTTCTGCCAGGACAAGGACGGGTAGGTTCTTCCAGCAGGTTCCCAAAACTTGCCATGGAAAATTATCCCATTACCAGGGGAAAACAGAAACCTCTTCTCTTAAGTTTCTAAATACAGTCTCTTCAGTAAATTTAATAAATATTTTTATAATAAATAAGTCTCTTTAATAAATATTAAGGAATACCTAAGTGGTAAAAAAGACAACTTAAAAGAAAAACACAAAACAACCAATAATGACAAAATTCTATTTGTGTTCAAATGGCTTTCATTGATAGCCTGACCTCAACATTACAGTATTATTTTAAGTCAATAAAAACATCAGTCAAAAATAATTCCAAATTTTGATTTTCATCTGAAATAATCTAAATGCCCAACTAAAATAAAAAGATAGAAACACCCTAGATAATTACTGCTGATAAGATGGCTCTTCCTTCTGTCCGCCACAAACTGAGATTTCTAGCCTTTCACTTTAGTTACAAGGACAGTTTTAAAGTTATTTTTCACACGGCTTTTTGGAGTTAAAACAGAAACATCTAAATTATATCACCCTGTACAGGCTTCATATCTAGGACTGTATGTGCCTGAGGATTTGAAGAACTCTTACCTGGAAATAAAGAGATGAACATAAATTTAATCCTGAAACAACAAATAGTGACATGGTTCATTGAAAGAAAAGAGAATTCTCCTAGGTAGATGGAGACATTAGGGCAACCTACATACTAGCAAATAATTTATTTCCTATTTTTTTCCACTAGCTAACTCACTACTTAGTTTATATATCTTAGATCAATAGGAGTCCTGCAGCCATTAGGGAGGTCTTCCTCTCCTATTATATAATAGGTTTTCTGACTCTTCTGCTTTGTCAAAAACCAATGGGCAGCTGGGCAGACCATTGCTATTGATGACAGGGTTACAGTGTCCCTGAGAGGCCATCTTGTGCATGTGATAGTGATGACCATTTGGACATGACTGGTATCTCCAAAGCTGCCACTCCAGCAATGTCAACAGCACTCTCAGATTTTCAAGGTGGTTCTCTGACAAAGCACTTCTGTTTAAACTTTTATTTCTGAATCATGGACAACCATGTCTAGTTCTTCTGCCAGGAGATCATGATTTTTTCCAGTGTTGCTGGCAAGGTCTAAGGTGTCTCTACAGCAACTTTGGTCTTTTTACAGAAGACATAACATGTTACCCACCTTGTGGCATGCTGGAGCCAACAGCATTTCAGGGTTCTGGGGCTGCCTCACTTTAAAACTTAAAAAGTGAAGAAGTTTTCTGAAGAAATGTATATTCCATATATTTCCATTATTGTTAACAATTTGGAGGGAATGAGCCGATGTTACAAGTATTCAGCCCAACCACTTGATCAGAAGCATTACAAGTTGCCAGGAGGTCTTGCAGTAATAAACATAGACAAACTAGTACAAAGAATCTAGAATAGTAACAAAGAACATATTTTTTTTGGAAGCTGTGACTGTCAGTGACTGTTTCTCAGGTGGGAAACAAGATAGCAGTTTGCATAATTACCATTAAAGTAAATAATCTCTCTTTAATTCAAATTTTTTTTTCACAAAACATCTGCCATTAGAGAAATAGTTAACATTGCTTACTTTAGACAGTAGGGGATCTTCATTTACTTTTTGTCAAAGCATCATTTGGTATAATGAAAAACTACATGGAAAGACCCATCTGTCTCTCCATCAACCTATCCAGCCCTTGCTCTTTTTACCACACTTTGTTTTATCAGCATTCCAATAGGTAGTTTCTTTCCACCATAAAAACATATCTACTGAAAATGTTTACTGGGAGCTATATTTTCTTTTAAGTGTGGAAAAATAATATTTTTTCTTCTACAATTGGAGAGATTCGGTGCATTGATATGCAAATATATTACATTATATAAAGCAGGTGTGGTGAAATTATTTGTTACAGAAATAGCACATGTTAAATTTCATGATTTCTTTCTTTCATGGGACTGAAATAGAAAATGATATGCTAATATTCTTTCCAAGTTATTTCATTATGTTCTGTGCAGAAGAGAAAAATTCTCTTTTCAAACCTGCACAGAGGATCTTAATTCCTATATTCTATTCATTTTTCTTCAGTGGCACAGAGGATCCCGATTCCTATGTTATACTCATTTTACTTCAATGCAAATCTTGATTAAACTTTATGAGAAAATTGAAATTCAATACACATTTCCTTCCAACTATGCCCACCCATTGATAGAAACTATATTTGAAAGTTAAAGGCTTTGTCATGTGACCCAAAGCCTCATCCTCTGTAAGAAAGACATCATATTGAAAACCACACATTTATCATGATTCATTTTCTAGGGTTTGCTTCCTTATTAGTAACAGAGTATTTCTTAGCTAGAACTCAGAACACTGGACAAGCTATTACAGTCTTCTGTATTTATCCATAACATTTTTTTCCCCAAAATCTGTAGGCAAGTTACTAAGAGCATGTGAAGCACCTAAAATCTCAAAACCTGTTTAACTCTGTAAAATCCTAGTGTTCCTAAGTCTTAGGTAATAAAATCCTCTAAGTGTCTGAATGTGTGCTGATGGGCATGATGGGCAGATCTCCTGCATTAAGAACACAAAGATGTCTGTGCCTTCCTCAGGTCAGCATGCCAGCGAGATTCACTGCCTCCCTTCACAATGGGCCTTACAGCCTACCTATTCCCACATCCAAGAGAACAGCAGTCCCAGAAGAAGAGAGGTTCATGGCTGTGACTGCCAAACAAAGATTTAAGCCCATATTTTTACTCAGCACTAATTTTTTTGGCAACTGAATGGGTTTCACTTTGTGCAGTGAGCTGGAAGAGCTTCTTCTGGCACATGAAAATCCTCCCTAGTCCTGTCAGCCCCTCCAGTGAGCCCCAGTCTGTTCTCCAGCCACATGAACACCACTGTGTGACAGGGTTGCCAAAACATTAATATCACTTTGAACCTAGCCTCTCCACAACCTTGGCCTTTATCTTTTTATTTTACTAAATAAATTTGCCTTTGTTTACCTGGTATGAAATTGCATATGTGTTGGATGTAAAACAGAGAAACCTGGGGAGAAGAGGGAGGGCTTCTGGGACGTGTACCGCCACCATGGGAATTACTGCCATAAGATATCATATGTATCATATGTATTGTGACTAAGGGCATTGAAAAAGGATTTGGCATTCACACGCAAATTGAGAATATAAATAAATGTTTTAGATAGAATAAACATGTAAATCTTCATACCTCAGAGCATAAGCCTGTCATTGCCACTTCTGTCAGAGGAAACTGCCTATGCAGGAAAATACACCAACAGCCAGGTCAGGAGTTTACTATGCCTCCCTCTGAAGGATCTGTCACTGTCAGGCTCATGCCACCACGCCAGATGTGCCACTGACCTTATTCAGAGAGGGAATTCCTTCATTTTGTTGTTCCCTCTATTTAGACATAATAAGGTCTCTAATCCTGTTTGGTGAAATCAGTCTCTTGTTAAATTTAAGTAGGTGTTCACTAAACTGTTTTACAGTATCACTCTAATGTTGCCTGAATCTGCTTGTAGCCAAATTTATATTTAAGCCCCTAGAGATCCTCAGCTGATTACATATTCTATTGAGACACAACATTTGTCCCCTTTTTTCTGCATGACAGTATTTTAGCATTTCTGACAAGCTAAAAGCTTTAGTTCCTCAGTCCTTCATTTACTTGCAGAAATTACGTTACAGCAGTTCCAGCTCAGAGAGGGGACTGCACAGGCACCAGAATTCCTGGCAGCGCTTGCACCGCTGCCTCTGGGAACAGCCACACAGGCACCTCACAACCGCCTCATCCCAGGTGCAAGACAAACACGGGCTTTGGTAAACCTACAAGCAAGGGGTCAGATTATTACAGAAACAATAAGGCTTCAGAAATTATAAGGAACCAAATTCTCAGTCGCTGTAAATTGATATCCATCTAACTATACAGTTTAAAGCAGCGGGGGATTGGCTTTCACTCCTCTCTATCCCTTTTGAGTTTATATTGTGCATAAACTGGATCTTGATTGTTCTTGGAAGAAGTTCAATTTTTATTATCCAGCCACTAAAGTCTATAATATTTTTTTATTTTCTGTTTGTATTGCAATAAAACACCAAAACTTCAGTTAGGGATTAGAATACTGTTATGCTGTGCACTGTGCATACATGCACGCACCCACACACAGAGGCACACACAAAATGTGTATGCACACATATAGCAAAAATTCTTAAATAGCTTACTTTTCAAATTGGTGCCAAAAAACCTGATAAACTGGATACTCATTTGTGATATACCTGCAAAAAAGTTTCCTCAGCCATTTCTGGAAAAACACATCTAGACAACCAGATGTATAAATATGTCACTTCCAAATCTTACGCATTGATTTGGATTATATAGTCTTATTTTCTATTTAGCTAGTAAAAGTAGACCTTAAAAACTACTTCATGCAGAATGCCCTTGTCACTGGAAGAGCTCATAAAAAAAATCATTTATTCCTGTATTTTCTTCTAGTGTCCGTCACATTTGCAGTACCTGTTAGTGGTCTTAAACTCCATGAGCAAATATTTAAACATTCTTTTGTCTTTTAAAAAGTAGTAGATGAAGGTGAAAGTGCTGTTTTATAATCATATAGGTTAAATATTTATTGTGTAAATATTTTAATATTTCTGCCCCAAGAAGAGCAATCTGGGAGCATGCTATTTCTATTAGCTATCTCAATCAACTAGAACGTTAAACTAATTTACAAACAACCTCATAAGTGATGACACTGATATTTTCTTATTAGACATTTAGGCTAACACATTACAAATGAAACTTTTAACAAAGCAGTTGTATTAACCTTTATCGGCTATGAACTTATCTGCTATTTTTAGCTGTCCTGCAAAGAGTGAAACAGTGATGCAGTATCTATTTTTAAAATAGTGTTAAGTGGAAAGGCACAAAAGCAAACCTTAGCTGGGTTAAACATTTCAAACAATGTAAGGAAATAATAAAATATTTGTCTCAAATATAATACAGAATAAACTCATTGTCAGTAAACAGCATTAAAGTTTCATACAGCAATGGTGCATAGGTACTTACAGAATAAAAGTTCTTGTTAGAAGTAGGCATTAAAGAATTTCAAAAACCTCAACAAGGAAGAGTTTTCATGTGAGTTGGAAAAGGTTGTCTTTAATATTTGAGAGCCATATTAGTACGCAAGTAAGAGATGGTGTTCAGGTAGCTGAATGCTAATGTGTTAAAGTTATTTGAGACGCTCTAGTGCAACCAGCCTGGTCTTTAGATGACATTCCAGAAGCGTGAGTGTCCCTCTTGGGCAACCTTTTATCATACACTCCCATGTTTCTCAGACCTTGCTGTGCTGGCAGTTGAATCCCACCCAGAGGTCAGTGTGGTAAACTCCTGATAGCTAACCATTTTAATTTCTGACACTTTTTCATATTTTTGTATTACCACCATGTTCTTCCATAGTTTACAGGTCATTAAACAAGGACTAGTAAATAAATAAATATAATATACAGTTACATAAATAAATCCTGTCCATTGTTATCTAGCAAGTTGAACAGGGCTGATGTAGTTTGTCTGTATTTTATATCATGGACAGTTTCCTTATGCAAAGAGATGGCAGATGGTATGAAGTAATTTAACATCCCAGGGACTAAGCTCCTTCAGTGTTCTTCCACTGGGCCTCTTCTGCCTTTAAGGATTTGTCCTGGTTCTGGCGGGGATAGGGTTAATTCTCCCCAGGCTCCGGCACGGACACAGGTATTCCATCCCATGGGAGCCGTACCCAATCTGCAGCCGGGAGCTGCCGGGGGAGGGGGCGGGAAGTCGGCACTTGGGAGTGGGCTGGGAAGTCTCGGGTCCGGTCGTCAGGGGTGGTTCCGTAACGGGGTTTGTACATTCCTCTGTCCGTGTTATTGTTGTTGTTTTCATGTTTCTTTGCCGTTCTGTTAAACTGACTTTGCGTCAACCCACGAGTTTTGCCTTTTTCTTCCGATCCTTTCCAGTGGTGGTGGGAAGCTAGAGAGAGCGGCCGCGTAGTTCTTTGTTGCTGTCTGAGGCTAAACCAGGACAGGATTTCAAAGAGGAACCTGAGACACATTTAAATTAAGAGTTGATGAATCTGTTGCTTATATATCTCCTGGGAAGATTTGTGGAGGTAATAAAAATGAAAGAAACTGCAATATTTTTGGACGTGGAAGCTGTTAACTAGTTGTCCAGGGGCCAGAGGAACACATTCAGACTGGATTTTTAACCACAGAGAAATTACTGTAGCTATTAGGATGTGGAGAAATCACCCACTGACAGCACTGTAATTTCTCTTCAATAGTCAGAAGTTTCTTTGAAAATTCGGTGAACTGTGAATTAAATATGTTTATGCCAGTTTTTCTGTTGAGGAGGTGTTAGTCAATTACACATCAGTGTTAAATTCTGGTACAGACATAAGACTTTCTATAGAATGACATAATTCTATGGAATAAGTTTTCAAATGGCCTAGTAAGAAGGGATGTTGATGTTCTCATTTCAGCCATTTCAGCTAACAAACTCTAAGGCCATTTGAGAATTGGAGGAGTTGTCCGTCTCTGTTAACTTGCTATTTTTTAATCTGTTCCCATAAAGAAGAATATGCAGCGACCTATCTGCTTAGTGTCAGGCAATCTGGGTAAATGGTATAGACAGTAAACTTGTCTCCTTGGTCTCCACTGGCCTCAGCTGGGTATATTGACATGTGTGAGGAAAAGAAAAAAAAAAAAGAAAAAAAAAAGTTTGAGCATGAGGTCATTCTGTTTGCCCTTTTGTCCTATATATGTGTCCTTGATATGATCCCTAAGATTGCACGCTACCTTGGGGGCAAGAAACATAAGGCTGTTTTTCTATTTCACATCAAGTATAAAAGGCACACAACAATAATACCGGCACAAAACTGATATAATCTATTCCTGAGCAGTAATGGTGAGGGTCTAGTAACTGTGGTAAGATAATAATACTCTTTTGTTTAAAAGACGTCTACAATGTTCTGTCTTTTAAGGAAACTATTAAGAGCTATTTTTCTTTTTTTAACATTAATTTTCTGCAGTAAAGTTGTTACCAAATTCAGATCTCAATTTCAAATAATACACACAAGAGTTCAGTACTTCCAAGCTACATTTGTTTCCTACTGCCTGCAGAACTCATTGGCATGCGTATTTATACAGACATATTTTCAGAGCATAGTGTATTTTGCAATGAAGCTGACTTACGTTTTTTCATGAAATAGTCTTCAGGGTTTTTTTTTCCTTTTGCAGACTTTCTTTTCTGCTATTATACTTGAAAGAGGAACTTTGGGCCATCATGTCAAATTGGAAAAGGAAATATATGCTTAGAGAAGTCAAGCTAGTTAGGGGAGGGGTAATTTAGGAATTCTAATTAGTGACTCATGAAAGCCTTTATTTCTGACAGCATTGAAAAGAAATCTGGCATAAAGTCACTAGATTTGGAAGACCTAGATCACAATGCAGCTGATGGAGGGGAACATGATCCTGGTGTACCTTTCTTTCCTCCCTCACCTCTAAATTACAAGAACGGTCAGCAGCAATAGGACACCAGGAAGCAACAACCACATTTCCGATTCTCTGACCAGCCTGTTGTCCTGGCTCGGGAGGCAGTGCTGATGGTAAGAGCTACCCCGTGCCCAATACCATTGGACCCTCTTCTCTTCTGGATCCTCCTTTTCAGTTTACTACTACGTCAGGATCAGATCCTTTACTTATGAACAGACTAGCAAATCAATAATTAAATGAATGAAATGTCACTGAAAATGTCATTATTAAGGAGAGGAATCCCCATTAGCTGTGTTTTTTAAGATTCCAGAGATGTATTTTGAAATTTCTAGGGACACACTATATAATTCGGATCCAAAAGTAGATGTAAATAGGTGAGACCTTTGCATTTGCACTGAGTTAGGCTTGAACGATAAGAAAAGGGCCATTTCCAAAACTTAGATCCTTAGAATTAAGACAGGTCTGGAAAAAATTATAGTAGTGTGCTGTCTGTGTGTATGTATTTAGGTCTCTGCTTAAGTCTAGGGTGCTCCTCAAAAGCTTTGCCTCTCCCTTATTTTCTGAATCATAGATAGTAATAAAGGCTTGCCAGATGTTTATTTGCAAATTTAGATATCTACCAAGTAAATCACAGGAATTTTTTTTTTTAAGGTTTAAGTACAGGCATGGTATTTCCATCAGTGAAATTGTTTCATATTGTATGTGAAGTTCTTAACAAGAAACAGTTCAGCATTTGAATACGCTGTACTGCATGCACCACATTACACAAGTTACTTGTTTAAAGACCTGTCAGTGTCACAGATATGGGTGTAGATTATTACAACTAGATGTTGGAGGTATAAAGTGACAGCAAATTGATAACCAATAAATCTGCAGGAATGATGAAATACGGAATTAACCTAGTAGAAAAATAGATTAGGAGAAACTGTGTAACCTTGTCAAGAATGTTCTTTTTTTTGTATACCTGCAGGGACAAATTTTTGCATTATAAATTCAAAGAACATGTATATTTAGCATTGCATTTGCAATTTACTGAGATTAACCTGAAACACAACCTCTTTTGTAACCAGGTATTTTAGCTGGACCTAATCCTTTTTCATCTATTATGAGGGTAATGAAAGGTTTGTCTAATGTTAAACTGGTATTCTTTTAAACAACCTGAATATTTTTACAAATGTCTAAGACCATAGTCTGCATTTTTCCAGGGAAATCATATGCCAGCTATTTGCAAAAAGGCAATGAAAAAGATTCAAACACATTTCCATTTTTTGCAGCATTTTGTAGCAGTTACTGAATAACATGTCTATGATTTAAGCAAATAGACTAGTTAATCCCAGTAGATAGGGTGTTTGGATGTTATTTACATACAGGTCTTCAGAAGTCCATTTGACTCTGCATATTTTCCTGCAGTATGAAATGTAACTATTTCTTTTTATAATGGCAATAGAAATAATTGCTTGGTGCTTTAATCAAAATAATATAACACTATCTATTACAATACCACAATATATTACACTGCAATATACTGTATTTACAATATACTACCTACAATTATCATACTATCTACTATATAAAATATAGTACTTAATACAGTATTTTACTCTAAGTTCATAGTATTAGCTTGCATACTGAAAACTACTGTCAAGTATCTGAGGAAGGTTAGGGAAGAAGGAATGACAAAATCTAGTAATTCTGATTGCACTTTCTGTTGCTCAGAGCTGATTTTATACTACGTATCTCAATTTATTTACAAGATAATTGAATGCACTTACCTTGGCCACTGATAGGCTCTTCTTAGTTTGCCCCAGAAAATATCTCACCTGTAAGAATGGAAGAAGAAACATCTGCCTGTTGGAGGTATGAGTGCCAAGGTGCGTTTCATTCTTATTTTTATCAAGTTTCATTTACCTTCTCACATGCACATTTTCTTCTATATTTGTCTTTCTATGTCTTTTGTAAAGTTACAGCAAAAAATAAACAAAAATATATTCTTTCCACTACACATTTAAGTCACCAAATCCTCACTGGCAAGAAGAAAAATTGATTGACCTTTGACTGCTAGTTGTCACTTAATATTTCACAGTATCTCCTCGTGCAAGTTAGATAGAAGTAACGTAATGTACGCTCTATAGACAAATATTTTCATATTCTTAGCTGTAAAACAGATAGAAGAACTTCTAAATGTATTCTCTAGGGTGACTCTTGAGTCCTTGTTTAAAATGAATTCTGGATTTCTTTCCTTATTTTTTTGCACCAAAGACTGAGATGAGCCTGGTAATGTGTCTGGAGTATAGGGCCAAGGAATAGGGACATTGCTGCTGGCAAGTGCCATTTGTTTACTATTAAGGTTAGCTGAGAAAGAGATTCTCAATATTAGTATCTCTCCTTAAGGTATAAAGTATCATAATTTTTCCTTCTCACCCATGTCAGCACAGCAGGGTATTTTTTATTTTTTTTCCTACTGCCTGAGAATTCGTAAACTATGCACTGCACAACTGGAAATAAGCTAGTATCTGCTTAATTTTGACCAGAATACCTACATATTTGCAACTACTGATATGTGTTCATAATGTGAACTTTGACTCAGCATTAACATATCCCCACCCCTGGCATCTTTTTTTAATGTGTTGGGTTTTTTTTCCCTAGGTACAGTAGAAAGTCCAGAGACAGGGACGCATTACTGACTTGCAAACACATCTTCTCAGGTGCTTGCATTCTCTACTTGTTCTCTGTCACAGGTTTTATTCTGAAGCTCATTAACCTTAGTATGTAGGTAGAATTATTTATTTTTATCATCACATTCTTACTTGGCTAGACCAAAATCTCAGCCCTTCTCTTCAAAATTCACAACAGCGATGAAGATTGCTAGTCCTGCTGTTATTTTTTAAACATTATGTTTCAACATAATGAAGGATGAGTTTTCAAAGTCCCCCGGAATTTTGCAAGTAGAACACAGAAAATTAATAGAAGAGCTATGTTGCATGTAAGATTAAAAGACAAATGTCCACTGGGAAGCAGCAGTGTTTGAAAGCCTAACTTTATTTTTAGATTATTTTTTTCTCTCTGCAGGCAGCCCAGTGACTTCTGTTCTTACTTCCAAGGTCTGCTCTGGGGCAGTGAACAATGCTTCCGATAACAGGAAAAAAGTTCTGACTGCAAGCAGGTGAAGCAGTCAGCTGAACTGCTACCTTGATCATCTCCCTGTTGACTTGTATCATGACATGCTACTTTGGCTTTTGCTCTTGTATATTTGAAAACTGGGAAACAGTACTGAGAAAAACATGGGTTTGGTGCCATTTTTTAGGAGAATAGTAGCAGCACATGCTGTACTGCTAACAACAGAATCCCTACAAAGTATGCTGCTATAGTTTTAGTATGTGTGTTTTCTAGCTTTTACTACAATAAGCCAATGCTAAATGAAAAGTTAATATTGTAGGCATGTCACTACAATATGTTTCTTTATATGTTTATGTGCTACAACGGTATTTGTAGGTACTACTTCACAAAACAATCACTTTCTGGTTTTACATATGGGCTTTTTCTAACCTAACGTCATAAGATGTTTTTCAGTTTTATTCTGTATAGGAAACAGTGAATCCTAATAGTATTAAGAAACTTGAAATTCCAGTAGAACTCATGCTGAGCACTGCAGGGAAAGGATGCATTTTACAAAATAAACCTCTCTTTTTTGGGGGGTGAGAGGCAAGGATGGAATATTTTTTTTCAGTGATAGGAAATTACAAAATCATCATGCCTTCTCTAACCACAAAATGCTTTTAAGTGAGGAAACAGAAAATATTTTGCCTTTGATGTAGTGAAAGTGAGGCAAAAGAAAAGTACAACAGGGGCAAGAAAACAAGACACGATAGGACTCAAATGGGTTTACATTATTTATATTATCTAAAAATATTTATATGACTGTGTATTGCTGAGGTCTTGAAGAAACTTTGATAATTAAATCCTAAAGAGAGACAGTTTTATTCTTTGTGTCATTTGAAAGTTTTTCTTAAAGTTGTGAACTTTTAACCTTCTTTAGATAGACCTAGGAGAGTGTTAAATTTTTATCTCAGTCTCTGCCTCTGATGTTAGCACTGATGGTTCTTACAATCTCTTAGACTAACTTTTCCATAAAAATCCTCAAAATCAATTCTTTGTCCTATCCCTGCACCGCACTGAATCAGTTCTGATACAGGAACTGAGAAATTTGTGTTCATAATTTCTGGTGCAGTATGGATTGTTTTGTGCATGTGCCTGGATGTCCACTAAAAACTGTTTCACTTTTTAAAGCAACAGCTGTAATGGGAAGGGTGATACCCAGCTCCAGTGGGCCCAGTGAAGAATGGCAGCAGCCACCTCACCATCTATTCCTCTTTCCTACCATCATATCAGTCATCTGCTACCACAGGAATCCTTTTTCTTCAACTGAGTACAGGCACTGAGAAAGGCCTCAGATCCCGGAAAAGAGGTTCTTCCATCCTTCATCCTCCTTCACAGTGCTATAGCTGTGGTAAGTGTCACTAAAACTGCTTCAGTAGTTTGATTCAAAGGAATTTTTTTATCTGTTGGATGTATAAACTCCTGACAACTTCACTTGGATGCCTAAAGAAGATTCTCACATTACAAAAATCTTAGTCTAAAACCCTATATGTATGTACTTCTTAGAGGTTGATAGACTGACTGTAATTTTTAGTCAAACCAAGAGTGTGACTCACCTTTTTGTAAAAAAAAAAAGTATAGGAGTTTTTTGTGTTCATATTCTAAAGACTACTTTATGACTGCAGATATGTTTTCCTTTATACCCATGAATGAAGAATTGTATACAGATCTACAAAATTAAACCAAAATAAATGCTTAACCTTAACAAAAATATGCAAGAATAGATATACACTTTTTAGAAGGAGGGAAGCAGCAGTTTATTAAGAGTCTCTTTGCTTATTGGTCAGACCATTAAAGTATAACAAGTTTAGGCATTAAAGTATATAAAGTGACATTAAAGTATAACAAGTCTAGGCATTAGGATATACATTAAATTTTTAGAATCGTAGAATTGCCTAGGTTGGCAGGGACCTTTCAGATCATCTAGTCCAACCATCAACCTAACTCTCACAAAAAACATCACTAAACCATATCTCTAAGCACTATGTTTACCTGTCTTTTAAAAACCTCCAGGGATGGTGCCTCAACCACTTCCCTGGGCAGACTGTTCCAATGCTTAATGATCCTTGCAGTGTAAAAATTTTTCCTAATATCCAGTCTAAACCTCCCCTGGTGCAACTTGAGGCCATTTCCTCTTGTCCTATCGCCTGTAACCTGGGAGAAGGGACCAATTCCCACCTCTCTACAACCTCCTTTCAGGTAGTTGTAGAGAGCGATAAGGTCTCCCCTCAGCCCCCTTTTCTCCAGGCTAAACTGGAGCTCCCTCAGATGCTCCTCATAAAACTTATTCCCAGACCCCTCAACAGCTTCGTTGCCCTTCTCTGGACCCACTCCAGCACCTCAATGTCTTTCCTGTAGTGAGGGGCCCAAAAACTGGACAGAATACTCAAGGTGGGGCCTCACCAGTGCCAAGTCCAGGGTAACGATCACTTCCCTAGTCCTACTCACCACACTGCTCCTGATGCAGGCAAGAATGCTGTTGGCCTTCTTGGCCACGTGGGCACACTGCTGGCTCATATTCAGCTGGCACTCGACCAACACCCCCAGGTCCTTTTCTGCCAGGCAGCTCTCCAGCCACTCTTCCCCAAGCTTGTAGCTCTGCATGGGGTTGTTGTGACCCAAGTGCGGGACCCAGCACTTCGCCTTGTTGAACCTCATACAATTGGCCTCAGCCCAGTGATCCAGCCTGTCCAGATCTCTCTGCAATGCCTTTCTACCCTCAAGCAGGTCAACACTCCCATCAAACTTGGTGTCGTCTGCAAACTTACTGATGGTGCACTCAATCCCCTTGTCCAGATAGTTGATAAAGATATTAAAGAGAACTAGCCCCTGTACAGAGCCCTGGAGAACACCAGTCATGACCGTCCGCCGACTGGATTTAACTCCATTCACCACCACTCTCTGGGCCTGGCCCTGCAGCCAGCCAGTTTCTCCACAAGGATACTGTAGGAAACTTTATCAAAGGCCTTAATAAAGTCCAGGTAAACAACATCCACAGCCTTTCCCTCATCCACCAAGCGGGTTACTTTGTCATAGAAGGAGATCAGGTTTGTCAAGCAGACCTGCCTTTCATGAACCCATGATGACTGGCCTGATCGCCTGGTTGTCCTTCATGTGCTGCATAATGTCACTCAGGATTGTCTGTTCCATGATGTCGCCATGGAACCAAGGTCAGGCTGACAGGCCTGTAGTTACACGGATCATCCTTTCGGCCCTTTGTGTGGATGGGCGTCGCATTTGCTAGACACCAGTCAACTGGGACCTCCCCGTTTTGCCAGGACTGATGGTAAATGGTGGAAAGTTGCTCAGTGAGCACTTCCACCAGCTCCCTCAGTACCCTTCGGTGGATCCCATCCGGCCCCATAGACTTGTGTATGTCCAGGTGTTGGAGCAGGTCCCTCACAATCTCCCTTTGGATTACTGGGGGTTCATTCGGCTCCCTGCCCCTATCTACTAGCTCAGGGGTCTGGGTACTCAGGGAACAACCAACTCTATTATTAAAGACTGAGGCAAAAAAGGCATTAAGTACCTCAGCCTTCTCCTCATTCTTTGTCACTTTGTTACTGCCTTCATCCGATAAAGGATGTAGATTTTCTTGAGTCCTCCTTTTGTTACTAATGTATTTATAGAACCTTTTTTTATTGTTCTTAACATCCAAGGCAAGGTCAAGTTCTTCTGACGCATTTCCTTTTCTGTGTGTCATTATAATTTCTTAAGTGGTTTATATAGCAAAGAACTTCACTTTTTAAACTATTGATGTCTATTTTATGGTATTTAAATTTTAAATAGATCCAGATAATATTTGTAGGTACTCGAAAGGAAACATTATACCCTATGAGAATGTGCTTTGCCTTTTTCTGAAGTTGAAGGCACTTGGGCTTGCTTGCTGTCAAGTGATTTTTCTTAAGATTATAAAATGTTTACATATTTCACATAAAATTATGGGAAAAAAAGCAGAAATTATTTAACTTTTTCATTGCTAGTTTTGTGCATATGATAACCCTCTAAATGCCATCAATTTAACTTCTTTTATTTTTGTTGGTTTAGAATTGAATAACATTTTAGAGAACATAATAAAATGATAAAGAGATATGAGGAAAAATTTATTAGCTCTGTCAAGAGAAACAAGGACAAATATCTAAAAAGTATTTTTACCTTTTTTTCTAATTTTTCTCACTTGAGGCTATGTATTCCTTTAAAACATACTTAGTTTATAGTAAACAGAAACCTTACGGTCCATCTGAAGCACAATGTATAGACAGGAAGCTGTAAAGAGACAGTAATAAATTACAGTCTTGTGAACTTTCATCAACTTACTGTAGTCATCTATACATGATCCATAAGTTGAACTTTAATTTTTTACCAGAGTATTAAAAGGATGCCATCTAATACTGATTTAAATCTGGGTTAATGGAAACTTTACTCTTTCATCTATAAAAGAGTAACATGATGATATTTATTAAGCTTCCATACTTATTCGAATGTAACATGGAGGAAAGTATTTTATTTTGTAGTGACTATCTTGCATTTTTCTTTGGTGAAAGAATTATTAATCTGATCGACAAGTGGATGTCTTTTCCAAAGTTAAAAAGATACTTGCATAAACTCGAGGACTGAATGTGTAGACATGTCCTACATAATTCTCCAAGTACTGGGTTTATACAAGGGCTTAGCAATTCTGTGTGAGCGAAGAATTCTGAAATCAGTCTAAGAATAATTACGCAGATTGAAAATAACAAATTTAAATAATTTAAAGGAGTAACCACTAAAAATGCAAGAGAAATACATGAGGCAATAAAAATCATTTAGATCTTAAATAGAAATACTTATCAGTTTATTAAATATGTGTTACTTCCATCCATCTTGCACTAGTATAAAGACCTCTTGTACTTTCACTGTTGTTTTTGATACGTTCACCACCCTGCAAGGAAGGTATACATCTGAATCTCCTTCAGCCTTCCTTCTCTTGCCCTGAATGTGCAGATGGCCAGAATAACTTCTCAAATAAAAAGGCCAGGTGCTGACTGCTTGAGCACTGGCATCCTGAGCTGGCTGCACTGTCTTGATTTGCTTAGAGTGACACTGATTAAGACTTTAGTTAGCCTTCACCAGTGCTTTTCATCAGGGAGCACTTCCAAAAAACATTGCCAGCAGGTCTCAGAACATACCCACAGGCAAGGTCAGGTCCCAAGGACAGCAACTGCTTGTGAACTATGTTAGGAAAATAAAACTATTATTACAGAACATAGGAAAGCTAACCCATCAGTGTCGTACTTAAAAATGTAAGCTTCTTACCCATAAAATAAATTATCTGGAATGGCTTGGTTAACACATCCCTTTTTATGTAACATTTTTCTTTTAAACAATGACTTTTAGAAATATATATCTAAATGGATCCACAGATCAAAACGTATATGGTCTGCATTAAAAATCAGGAACAACTGATATTATTGTGCTAGCAATGACAGGTTTGCCATTGACACCTACTTGATGGTTTTTACCTTTCATTCACATAGAAAGTCAGGCATAAAAACTTTATATCCCAGAATTATTATTCCAGTGCATTTCAGGGGAACAAATCCTGAATTACAAGGAAAACGTTGGGGTAAATTCCCAAGGTACAGATATGAGCGAGCTCTTGTCCTCACAAATATTAAATGGCATAGCCTCATAAGAGTGAGCACTGGCTTGTAATCATTCCATATGAATTTTTCTCATTATTAGCTTCAGTTTTCATAAATCCCTTTCAATGGTCCTGGGGTATACATTGTCATCGAAGAACCCAATTCATTGACAAGTCATTCCCAACATTCTGAGAAAAGTGAAAAATAAAGACAAATACACATGGACAGCACGCAATATTTTTAAAATACTCTTTTCTAGTGTTTAAAGAACTGTGGCTAAGAACAGTCTTTTAATTTTACAATTTGAAAATCTTTTGCAGTATTTCCATAAGAAACACATAAAAAATAAGCGTTAGGGGGTTTATTTTCACTTGCTATTTGAAAATACTGTATTAGAGGAGATGCAATTGTATTCAATCTCCTATATATTGGATTAGACGAGATGATGCCTGTATAAAACAAATTAAATAAAAGATGTTCTGTGTGGAGGCAAATTAAACTGGTGGTTAAAGAGAAGAAACGGAGTAATGGGATCAGCTTCCACCCTTGCAAGTTTTTCTTGTATTTTCACCAATTGATTTACTCTGCCTGTGTCTGCCATTTAGTTGACAGGCAGTTCTAGATTGTATCCATCTCATACTGTATGTCTTCATGTGTGTATATTTTTCCATCACTGCAACAGGTGCATTGTCTAAGTTGGAATCTTTGGCACCACTAAGATAAAAATAATAACGTAGACAGTTTGAATTTTCTATCAGACTATAAGCAATAAAACAAATGAACAACAAAAATCTGGAAAGAATGATATATGAAATAAGGAATGCATAATCTAGGGAAATGCACTGTTAAAATTGTTAAGCATCAGATATACAAATCTCCTTAGCTCTGTATGTATATCAACTGCACTGCAGGCTGTTTACATTGTACAAGATAGTTTGTGGTTCTGTTGTGGCAGTTTTTTACAGAAATGATATGACTGCCTGTTTAGAATAAATATTATTTAAAAAAACAAATAGAATCTTGAAGCTTGTTAGAGCACTGATGTAAGAAAGGCAGGTATTGTTTTTGCAATGGAGAAAAGCCATTTCCATCAGAGGTGACATAATAAGGGAATGACTAAGACAAAGAGGCTCCAGCAAAGGCTTGTAGAACATCTCTTATCACACAGACAAAAGGACAAACTGACTCATACCGGATTAGTGTCTAGAAAGGTGGTCAAACATTTAACCAGGGCTAACGACATTGAGCAATTTTACCAAAAAAGAAAGAAATAAGCTAGTCTGATAATCCCTTTAGGTGTAGCATAAGGAAACAGAGGCAGGACATCCAGGAAGAATTTTAGGCACTCCGGACAGACTGTGAACCCTGGAGTACCTAACCAATGGGAAACAGAGGAGGGAAAAATTTGGCCAGGATTAGGAAATAAAAAGGTGTGTTTCAAGAACGAAAAGTGTGCCTACTTGCTAGGTCACCCGTTCTTGCAAGAATGTTCAAATAAAATTTGCTTCGTATCGTTCACTGCCTGAGCTGTTGTTATTGGATAAGGAGCATTTCTCACACCGAATATTTATTTCAAAGATACTCAAAGTCTTTTGTTCTTTGACCTTATGTTACTGAGTATATCCTAATGATATGTAGTTATTTGACAGTCTATTATTACGTATTGCTCTGATTATTTTCAACAGGGCTTTCTTTTCGCTTTTAATCCACTATTCCTTTTATTGTAGCCTATATAATTTTATATTATGTTGAAACAATGCCATAAAATTTGATATGTGCAATGTATTCACAAACTAACTCAATCAAGAATTTAGAGCAAGATGACCATTTTTGCAATTTATACTGAAAAAAAAGCAATACTGTGTGATATACTTTGGTTTGTCATTGCCATAGCTCTGTTTTAATAGCTACTGGTGAGGGAGAGCCTGACATTTAGAACCTACAAAAAGAGAAAAGGTAGCGGTCATTTGACTAATGTTGTTACCTACATCTCATGCAGCCAGATCACTTCTAATACTGAGAAGCTCCCACTTCAAAGAAAATAAAAAATTAGAGTTCTGATTACAGTCAAAATAAAAAGCAGAACATTACTCTTCACACTACCATTCAGTCTCACACAGACATATGGCAAACCTAGTAGGAAAGCAATACCAAAAATATCTCTGAAATCTAATGATTACTGATTGCTTTTGCTGAAATACTATCTTTTTATATAGCCCACTTAGATATTTATACAATGAACTAAATTTTGCCTCAAACAGCAATAAGAAGAAGTAAAAGCAGGTACAATTTAAGATTTCTGAAGAAATTTGGCTGATTAATGTTAATGGTGTGATTATCAAAATATCAATTTACATGATCAGTTTATGGGTACAAACTCCATTCATGGGCAGGAATAACCCCATGCACTAGTACATGCTGGGGACCATTCAGCTGGAAAGCAGTTTTGCTGAAAATGACCTGAGGTCCTGGTGGACAACAAGTTGAACATGAGTCAGAAATGTGTACTTGCTGCAGGGAAGGCCAGCGGTATTCTGGCTGCATTAGGTAAAGCATTGCCAGCAGGTTGCAGGAGGTGATACTTCCCTCTCTCCTCAGCACTAGCGAGTCCAGCAAAGGGCCACAAAGATGATTAAGGGACTGGAGATCTCTCCTGTGAGGAAAGCTGGGACTGTTCAGCCTGGAAAAGAGAAGACTCAGGGAGGTAAACTCCTCAATGTATATAAATGCCTGAAGGGAGGGTGTAAAGAAGGCTCTTTCCAGTGCTGTCCAGTGACAGGATAAGAGGCAGTGGGCACAAACTGATACATGGGATGTTCTTCCTGAACATCAGGAAACACTTTTTTTACTGTGAGGGTGACTGAGCACTGACAGACGTTGCCCAAAGAGGTTGTGGAGTCTCCATCCTTGGAGACATTCAGAAGTCATCTGGACATGGTCCCAGGCAACCAGCTTTAGGTGGCCCTGTTTGAGCAGGGATGTTGGACCAGGTGACCTTTAAAGATCCCTTCCAATCTCAACCATTCTGTGATTCTGTGAACTGAATGTTGAATGGGATCACCCGGCCAAACCAGTTTTGGAACAAAAAAGGTGAAATGCAGGGAGTTGTCATTCGACTCAGCTTCATCTTGCCTTGATAGATCCTTATCAATCGTTATCTATGCAGAGATGACTTGGGAGGAGATGCGGAAACAGCTCAGCCCGGGGTTGCCTCAACACTACATCACAATAAGAACCGAAACCTATATGGTGCCTTGAATAGTCCTTTAACAAAAGAAATGACCTGAGTCACATCCCACCACTATTCAGTGACTTTGTGTACCAGACATCACAAAATAAACAAAACTAAGGGGCCATCAAACCACCAGAGAGAACCATTCCAGATAGTGTAATCCATTCAGGCACAATCCTGCCTACCCATGAAATCAGGAAATCTAAACTGTAAGGTCTGGGGAGGAAAATGGGGGGAGTCTTCCAACAATACACCTGGCCTGTAGGAGATTCTTACCCCCTTGTCCAGGATGCTGTGCAAGGTAACTTCCCAGGGATTTAGTCTTACCTTAGAGAGATGGTAAGTGATTTAAGAAACATACTTATGGCATTTGGCATGCTTTCAGATCGTGATTAGTGCACTTTTTTAAAGATATTAATATCTGGCACGCCTGTGGTTTGTGTTGGTACTTTTCAGGATCACTTGTAGTTTGTAATAGTGTATTCTGTGAATTGCTTTTTAAATTGCAATAGCACATTCACCATTGTATCCATAAAACTTGCAATAGTGGCGTATTGGACCTGTGAGTGAAGTCCAAATAAATTGTTAATTTGAACATCTCAGTGAAGTCCTTTTCTTTCCATCACAAACATTTAGGAATTTTGTTCAGAATGCCGAACAGGTACCTGCTCCCCAAATCGACGTAAGTGCTTTTGAAAAGCTTGCTTATCCTGTCTGAGGGAGGATGACTTGACATCTGGGAGCATGTTCTTAAGGCATTGTGAGGTATTATTTTCTTGACTCATGTTGCTGTCTCTGGAGTACAGCCAGGTACTGTCTGACCTTTGTCTACTGGAACAGGAGCCAACAGTTTTGAGTGAAATGGCTCAGTTCTCAGCAGGACCTAATTAGCTAGCATGCTGTAAGTCTGTTGACCTAACCCAATAAATAGACAGCAAAACACAGAGATTTCTTAAATAATACCACTCCAGGTTGGAAGTTTGAGGGTGGTAAAAGGAATTCCCATCAAATGTACTGTGTCACACGTTCAGGATAGGCTGTATTGCATCATTGCTCTGCCGCTACTGGTTGTGAATTAGAGGGGACAGAGCTGGGCTCAGCTGAGGTATGTAGTTCTTAATTTTTTTAATTTTTTCTAGAAATGCCTTCAAAGATTGTACCAAAGGTCACATTGCAGTTTTTCTCTCTACTAACAGGAGGAGAAGCCATCCTCTGCTCCTCCTTTGCAACTTCACGCTCAGGGTCTTGGGCAGACCAGGTCACTGCCAGCCAAAGCCCACGCTGCAACCTCCCTGCTGACAGCCTGTCAGGTCATGTGCCTCCTTTCTGGGGCTTGAGCAGAAGTTGCCAGCCTTGACTTTCTTATTCTTTTTCTTTAGCGTGTAATAAGAAAAAGTCTACAGGCGATGTATATCCATATGTGGCTGCTATAGGTGGCCTTGCAGCATTATGTCCTGTAGAAACAGCAATATGCACACTTCCTCCCAGCTTCCAGCTGGGATTAGAACTGCAGAGAAGCACTATGTTTGATCAGCTAGAATGCATCATGCTGTGCTTTGGAGACCTGTGCACCAAAGATAGGTGATAGGATTTTTTCCCAGTAATTCAGCCCAGGGCCACTGAAATGCACACATTTTGGCAGGACACAATTCAGATGGAAATAGGACAGCCGTGCTGACTTACAGTGCAGGGGAATACTCAACAGATTTGACCTATTATGAGCTAACTGATGGTGCAACAGCCACCTAATGGAAAAGCAACCTCTATTTCAGCAACTTTATATGTAATTACAATTATAGATTCTCCACTAGTTACATGATTATGAGCATAATACTGGTGCAAAAAATAAGGAAATTCCTCCATGAAGTAAAAAAGGCTAGTATGAAGCAATAAGACACGCTTACTGCAAACATATTTAGTTTTTAAGGATATTACAGTATACTATAGAACCCTAAGGTGAATCTGGTAATGGAGAAATGACTGTTAATCACTAGTAACTACCACAGTGTGCAACCAGGTACTGCACAAGGGCAGCATGACTGCTGTAATATGCATTATTTGACTTATTTAAAAAACATTTAATTTCTCAAATGTAACACAACCATTCTAGAGTACTGAATGACAAATATTTACTTATGCTTTCCTGATTAGATTCTAACCAAATAGGTTTACGTATAAAATAAGACTGTCAAGGAAACTCTAGACACTCAAAGATCTTATTGTTTCAGGGGACTGCTAATTATTGCTACTATTTTGCAGAGAGAAGCTACATACTAGGTATTTCATGCTGTGCTTAATTTACAGACTGAAATACTTTATTGAGGCAAACAGACAGCTAGATATCAGCTTGAAACTAAAATTACTGTTAGCTTGTTTCTACAAAGAAATAGTTGAAAGGAGATGTGCTTGATAACACGATCCCAAATAAACACTTCATATGAATTGAAAAATAGCTATACAAGAGTACCATAAAAACAAATTTACAGGACTTTTATAAAAATAGTTTTATCAGCAAAGAAAATTTCTGTTTTATTTTCTTCTCCTTTTCTATGAATTTTGCCCTTTTATTCCCATCATGTGGTCTGGTAATAAATCATGTATCCATCACATTATGTTCTGTAAAAATAAATGAACTTCATAAATGTGTAATGTAAAGGAATATATGACACATTATTAAAATCCTATTCTAAACTGCTATTTTTTAGCAGGATTTATCTGTAAGACACTTGAAACATAGCACTTTTATGTTTGTGACATGAATTAATGAAAAATTACTTTGAATCAGACATGCCCATATTATGAACTTGAACATCAAAGAGAAAAAATCAAAGCTACACACCACCAATAATTCAAATATGAGTTGCTGATTTAGAGATCACAACACTAAACAATCCTTTTAAATAATAATTTTATGGGGAGTTTTTTGCTGTGCAAGAATAAGGCCCTGCATGTCTTGCAGTAAAAACACATTAACTGCTAAAGGACTTCTGACTGTATCTGTAAATATCAAATTATTTTGCAGGTAAAATTTTTTAATTTCCATGGTGAGAGGACCATGACTGAGTGGTTACTCTTTTTGAGATGGTGTAAACCTCTATTTCTAGTGCCACTGAATGTACTGGGGGAAAAAAATGTTATACAATATAAGGATTGTTTACTAATATTTTCAATCAGCAAGGAGAGAGGTTATATTTTGGTGCTGCAACTACTGAAAAATTCTGAATGTTTTCTTACTAAGAGTGTCTATAGTTTTTAAAATTAAATATTAATATCCTATAGCACCCTTTTAAAATAATTTGTTACAACCAGTATGTGATTAAGCTAAAAGTAACAACTCACTCTTTGTTTACTTGGGAGGGCGGGGCATGAAAAAAAAACCAGAAACCCCCAAAAAAAGCAGCAACCCAAAACCCAAACAGTATATGTTTACACTTATATTTGTTACTTCATATAGAACATGCATATTAATAAATAAACAATATTATTTTATCTAGATAAGGTGTACTTATATGTGCAATAGTGTTAGTTAAAGGTACTAGAATATAGTAAATTTTTTATCCTGTCATTTAAAAAATATGGTAAACCTAGCAGTTACCGATGGCCAGAATAGTAACTCTATACAACTAAAAATCGCAGCAAATAGGAACAATGAAGCAGCTGAAGCTCTTAAGAAGTAACCAGGGGTTGCGCTTAAAATATATATACATGATGTTCCCTTTGAGCTAATCAATTAGCTGGAGACATCGTGTAAGAAAGTAGATGTGATGTTATAATCCATGTTTTGTGTTTATCTATATGACACCTATCTTGTTTATTTCAACTATTACCCATCTAGTTAGATGAAAATGTTCTGGGCTCTAACTTTCTGATAAAAGAAGACATGTCGTCAAATCCATACTACACCAATGTCTGTTTTTCTCCTCTTTATTCATGTGTTACTGTATCTTTATGCATAAAAGAACAGGAAAATGCTATTATTTCTGAGTGAAAGAAAAAGAACCATGTCCTCAAATAAATGTATTAAATAAATACAGGTAATTAATATTACTTACCATAACATTATTTGCTAAATACAAGATAGAATCTCATTTTATTACGTTATCCATTTATATAAAGGCTTCCATCTTCAAAGGGCTTCAAAGCAAGCTAGTCAAAACTTCAGTATTTTCTCCCTATTATACAAATGGAATGTAAAGGTTAATGGCTTTTTTCAAGGCCATACACTTAAGGATGGGATATTCTTGGGCTCCTCAGAGCTCAAACCACTCACTTCTGATATTGGAGAAGTGTGCTTAAAGTTTGTTAATTTATAAACAGGCATCCATCGCTGAATTTATATTATGTAATGAGGGATGTTTTTGCAACCTTTACTTTTTTAGTCCAGAAGATTTTATGATAGCTACCTTAAGTTAAGTTACATTGGCCTTATAAATTGCTTGCAAGACACTTCTGCTTTACAAAACAAAAAATCATCAGTTCATAGACTCCCAAATGATTGCATTGCATTTGAAATAATAAGTTCTTGCAAATATCAGAATAAGCTAGAAAACCCAAAACTGTTTTACTAAAAGGTATAACACACAAAGGTTTCCAAGTTCTATCTGGTATCTGTTGGTTTGCTGAATAATGTGTGTATTGTTTTAATAGTTCTTTTTATACTGTTATCACTATTTTCTTGATGACAAATGCATACCTGTGAAATCTGATGTAGCCTCTTGATAATTTCTCTTTCATTTTCTTGGACTTCAGAAGGATTTTGAGTAGCGGTTTCTCAAGCAGATTTAGGAGCCTCAAAATTGATGCCCACTGCCTCACATAATCTGCAGGCATGAGTTCAGATGCTTCCTGAAAGCCAGTTAACTGACTGGGAGAAGTACACCTCAAGTGAATTGGTAAAGGACATATTAGCTGATAACAAAATATTAACTGATTAGTGTTTTTCCAAGACACGTATTAGGCAGTAGCTAAAATATGCTGTTCAATGTAGTGATTTCATGTGTGTTTGTGAAATAAAACTGTGTTTTGCTATCAGTCAAATTATTCCTCAGGTCCTGGATGTAACTAGGGAAAACAAAAAAGGAAAAAGATGGAAAAAAAAAAAAAAGAGGAACCTACTACGGTACTGTGTCTGTGTGAGAGATAATATAATATTTTCTCTTCCCATCAGCAGTCTGATTGTCTACCTCTTACTGTTCTGGAACAAACTGCAAACTCTAATTTTTTTTTTCTCTTGAAAAAAGCCCTGTGAAATCTTAAATATTTTGTGAAATGGGTTGGATATTTTCCTAACAGTAGGGAGGGTGACGTTTCTGAACTCTGGACTGTTTTTCAGTATTTGACATAATACAAAGAAAATGGTAAATTCTAAAGAATCTTAGCTCTAACTACATAGCTCATTTACATGTTTGTATGTGTGTGTATGCACACATACTTGCACACACGCTTATGAAGATTTTTACTGTGGATTTACCACTCTATTTAATAAGGATTTTAGCATGATTTATATAAAATGTGAGCAACATCAGAATTTCATCATAGATGGAAGCTAGAAACTAAATGAGATTTTATGTCAATGTTTGAAGGAAAGGCATCCATCTCCCTGAAATGCAGTTGTGATGTTTGATTTCTTTCTTAACAATGGTAAGATCAAAGTTTACGAGGTTTGGACAAGGTAACCAAAGAACCCTGCCATTTCTTGTCAAAAATTACTTTTCAGACAGCCTTTCAAGAATGAGGAAGAGCATGGCTTCTTAGCAAAGCACAGTCTATAAGCACCTTTGGTTTTTTACTTCTATTCCTCATACTAACAGCTTTAGTACTTGCTGTACACAAGCCCCTTAAACTTTTCCTTCCCACCACCACCAAAAAGCCCCAAGAGAAGGTTCTGAAAAGAGTAAATTTAAAGGAAAGTTCCTTCTTTTCCTTATTCTTTTAAGCATGTTCTTGTATGTACTTAAAACAAACCACTGAAATTAATTCAGTACCTTCATACCTGTACCTTTTTATTCAGCTCTAATTTCTTTAGGATTTTTCAATTTTATTCCTTCTTGATAATGCACAATCTCATTTAATGATCAGAAACACTATGGATTCATCATACTTTTGGCTGCAAAATTAGGAGCTCAATTTCATAAAATTATGTGGCATTTCTGTATGATGACTCCAGAGAATGTGCATTGCACCCAAAGACTAGTACACATGCTTTTTCAGCATGAAGTTTTCTGACTTAGCAAATATTTTTCTTGTACAAAGAATGTTCTTCCCCTGTGACATCACATGGCTTATACAGCTACAACTCTGCCTTGAGTGTAAAATGATGCAATTACTTCTAAAGGTAAGTAAAGTAATTTATTTCAAAAGGGTATTTCCTTATCAATCATCTAGTGACCTGCAGGAGCTGCATTTTCTGATTTTTATTTCACACTGGTGATGCAGGCATTCTGGCATCTAAATGTAAATCTGTGTACTCTAATCTACACAGCAGATTCCTCCCAGGAATTCTGTCTGTTTTGTCATTTATACACTTTTTTCCTTGTATGTCATTGCCATGAATAATGGTTCTGTACATTTATTTTGACTGCTAGTACATTTCATGTTAAGTTGTGCACTTAGCTTATTATATATTCTTCATCTACACAACAGTGGACGTATTGGAAAATGTTTTCCTAAAACCTAACTAAATCATATTTATACACTAAATGTTGAGTACATAAATAATTACAAGCCCTTTGTAGTTAGCACCCACAAAAAGTTTTTAAAATGTACCAGCATACATGCTGCTATTTATTTTCTAATGTACTTAAGAAAAATATATTTGCCATGGAAAATGTGTCAAAGCATAGTAAATTTGTTACATTAACACTCCATAATATCTATAAATAACCACACTCACCAATATATTATGTGCACTTCTACATATTTTTACTGTTTAAAAAAAAAAACAGTATATTATTGTCAGATTTAAACTTTTTAATACAAATTTTTTAAAAAATATTTTCCTCAATTTATTTTAAAAAGTGTTTATTAACAGAGAGGTGAAAGGTCACACATTGGAATAGAGAATCAAAAAAGGGACGGCACAATGTTGTATGATGTCTCAGTGCACTTTGGTGCCACCATTATTTTGTACCCATCGAAAGGCAGCAAGTAATGGAAAATGCTGCTTCATTGACTATGAACCTGTATATTTCAGCTTCAGGTGACAAATATATGATCACTCTTCCTACAGATGAAAATGGGTGTTTGCATCTTCAGAGCGATATATTTATTGTATGCTACAAATCTGCAGATAGATGTGCATTCAACAAAATCCATTTCCATTTTTACCCTTAGAATCCTTCACATAAAATAATTTCTTAAAAAGGTCTTTGAATTAAATAATTGCCATTCACACAGGCATTTATACCCTCCCCCCTCTTTTTCAATTAATCTGTGAAATAGGGGTTTTACTCAGCTTTTCGCTTCCTGTTGCTTTTAAAAATTCTAAGGAACAGGGAAAGAAAATAAGTATTAATTTGGAAGGAGAAAAAGTTAAGGGAAGAGACCTTTCTGTCTATCAAGACACAGAATAGAAATTAACAAGGAAATAAAAGTAAAAGCAAATTGATTGAGAAGTTAGGTTTCCATACTTCCAACTTGTCCTGGTGTGGGTACCCTTTACGTTTTATTAGGTTAGTGTATGGGTAACTCTCAAATGAATAGTTTGTCTTTTATCATTCAATCAAAATGTCCACTTTGGTGATCTAATGCATTACAATCAACACTATTGTACAATTTTTGTCCCACATGGTTGTTACATCCCATGTTGATAAAAGTGGAGTTGACTGGGTCTCATCACTGCTGATAAATGTGTTGATATCAGTGACACAAAAAGGTGGACACTAACATATCTATCATGGGAATTTGAGTTACAGAGAAGTCCATGGAAGGACTCTTCTTGCATTCAATGCAGTTTAGTTCAGACCCTTGAAGAGAAGGAGTCATAATTTTCACTTTAAAATAATTAGCTAGACTGAGAGGGTACAAAGTAGCAAACATAATAATTCAAGGTCTTCTTCTCATGACCCTCCACTCCCCATCCACAAAATAGGGTATTCTTATCCATATCACTTATCGGGAACCGTATCATTCCCCCTCCATGTTCTGACCTTTTTAAAGGTGACCTATTGTCCTTGACCAAACTGTATCAACGAATACACTAACATATACACGACATGGATACCCAGTTCTTGTTCCTAGGTCCTCAACCTGATTAATCTACCAGTGATTCATGCAGAATTGCAAAAATGAGAACAAGAAAAAAGCAGTGCATCTTAATCTGAATAATTTCTGATTGAAGAGCCTCCAGGTACCAAAAAAAGGAAATAATTTGTTCCTAAAAATGAAGTAAAGCAGCACAGGAGGAAACAGAAAAGGAAGTGTAGAATTCCGAAAACAGAAAGTAAGGATTGATGGAAGAAAATAAGCTTTAGAAGATGGTATCTGCTGGACATTTATATTTACAACTACAATTTATGTAAAGAAATTTACATATTAAAGGTTTGGGGACACCATGTTACTTTTCCATGTCTTCATAACGTTCGTGGGCACCTATGATAAACATTCTCTAAACTTCACAGTCTAGGGTCTGGCGTTGATTCCCCTCACTGAAAAAGGAGAAAAACATTGACTGTTGTCATTGCTTTCAATGAGAGAAGATAAAAAATCAATTCTGAAAGCTGTTTAAATTTTAAGCTCAAGTTTACAAGGGCACATCTTTTCTCAGATGCAAGATCTAGGAACACAGTCTTCTGTCTGGAGAAAAACAAAAAATCCTTTGTGTGGAGGTCAGTTATCTAAATATTGGCATCTGGTGCCCCTTTCGATGACTTGGGGTATTCTACCCATTTCTCAGATGTGTTTTCCAAAAGACACATATCTTCTGTAGAATTTATGACATTCCCATCAGGCCACATGGGTATTTCAAATACCCTGTGGTGTCTGAAGCAACCTTACAATCTTCTGCTTAGACAACTTAAACCTACCCTTCTTATCTTGTAGTTTGTTTATGCATCATAGACAGCTCTCATTTACTCTGTCAGGATAGTAAGGACCTGTTTAATTTTGAGTGGTATAATCAGGCCTTATCTTGCAGAGGTATAGAAGGTATTATTAAGGTGAAGAACAAAAGTATTCAAGTAGCAGTCACTGTACTAGACTCTAAATGTCCTAATTCTATTGTCATAATAATCATAAATAGTTTCTATAATTTAGAACAACTTAATCATAAGGTCTGGAGCAGATGATAGATACAATGTTTTCAGAGAATATGTCATAGATAGTGCATAGAGCATTACTTTTTGACAGAAGGAGCATTACTAATTTCCAGGCAGAAGCAGCATTACTAATTTCCAGGGACAATAACCTTGATCATCTTTTGGTGTTTTTACTCATGATAATTTAACTATTGCTAATATTTTACTTGATCTTTCCAAGCAATCGTCTTGGCTTTTGTGATCCCAATTTTATTTAAAATGCCTAGAATGTTCATGAATCTCTTGGTGTCATCACTTGACCATAAGTGAAAACCTATTGCAAAAGTGATTTTACAGCATTCCAACACATTGTACACCCTTCAGTTCTAAGTCCTGCTAGGCTTGCCAAAAAGAAGGGATAGTGATGTTCACATCCCAGGGTAAGAAGTATAGTTTGTTTTGGACACAAAACTTCATGGCTTACAAGCACATGCTGACACGAGCCAACAGCGGTTCAGAAGGCATTATCAGTTTCAGGAAGTAAGAGGGATCACTATAATGCAACACAGTAGAATTTCTTCAGCAACAGAAAGTATTAGAATCCACCTTTCACCTTGAACAAAATTCCAGAATCAAATTTTAAATAAAAGGATATGAATAATTTCATAGCAATTTTCCCATTCAAAAATCATATTTAGTATATACGTTAAACTTCAGCTGTAGAAGATCACATCAGAACAGTCAGAAACTACCAACAATGAAATTGGTTACAATATCTAATTCACTGTTACATAAAATGTGTTTACGGTATAATAGCTAAGGAATGCATGTAATTTAAAGAGCCCCCTTATAGCAATCACTGAGACCGAACATATGCAGTATAATAAGTATCAAATCTGTTGTATTTACTGTAGAGTGCAAGAGCTTTTTCTGTCCATTGAGAGCCCCCAGCTTAGCAAGAAAGTCAGACTGCCACATTATTATATTAAATTAAATCATGAATGCCAATCAGAAGAAGTATTCCTTTTGATTTTCATTGGCTGTGTTTTGCATGCTGAGCTCACTTTTCAGTGCAGAATCAGCACTGTCTTCATTTTCAGATCCTTTTGCCTCATTTTTTGAGTATATGCCTTTTTTTTTATAAATGCGTATGGCTATGGCAGTGATGCAAAGTAGGATGAATATCACAACTGCTATCACACCTAGGAGAAGAAAAGAGAAAAAAGTCAAGAGAAAGGATAGTAACTCATGTGACAGAGAGTAGGACAAAGAAGGAATGACTCCATCACATAATGGAGGGAGTTACAGGGAAGCCCGAGAAATAAGAAGCCATAGCTGCTTTCAAATCAGAAAAAGCATTGTAGTGTAAGCTTCATGGTGATTGTTTTGAAATTTTGCACACTATTAATAAAAAAAAATTAAAATTAATTCCATAGAATACTGTCATTTTTGAAAGTTTTGAATGGAAGACCAGTAGGGGCCTTAGGGTACTGTAGATGAGAGGGTGTCTTTTCCTCCTGCACCATCAGCCCCTAGCTCTCTGCCAGGCTGGGAACTCAAGCCATTGAAGGTGTGAGGAGTTGTTCTTCGGGGACTTTCCTGCCAGACAATGGAAGGGCAGAAAGGGGACTACTATGACTTTCTGTTTTTCCCAAACTCCTATGAATATTGGGCAAAGTACTCTGCCTTTTCTCAGCCACTCATGTATTTCAGGACCCTTTCTCATGCCACATGCCATCAGTAGGGAAGAGGACATGTGTCCCACCATCAGCTTTCACCTGCCTATCAGCTCACCTATCACTGCTCCAGGTCTGGGGAAGGAGTCTGGAGAGCAAAAGCAGAGCAGAACAGGTGAGGACAAAAATACTAATCTGGAATTCGAAACCAAGTCCTCTATCAGCTCTGCCTGTGTACACCACAAAGTCCAACCCTCAGACCCTCTGCAGTCCCATTCACTGAACTAGTCCCATTCATATCCAGTACTCCATACAAATTAGTTCAGACCACAGATCATAGAATCACAGATGACTGGTTCTGACTAAACAATGCTGTTAATAAGGAGAATTTATAAAAGAAAATGTAAAACAGTTCACCATAGGGACTCCAGTGGAAACTGACCAGTGTTTATAGCCACCTGTTGTCAGGTCAAATGGGACAGAAATTCTAATGTTTATTCTGCCTCATCGAAGAAAATCCCAACTCTCTTTCACTGCCTTTGGTACATAATAATTGGTTGAAGAGGTTTTCATGATCTACATTAGCTAGGGCTCACATTTCTGTAACTGCATCATTATAATGAATAGACAATGGTTAAAATCCTAAATTCCTAAAATCAAGGCTTACTTCATGTTCAGAGTGAAATAATATAGGTTTGACTCCTTCCCTTGCCTTGCCTCACCTTGCCTTGCTTTGCCTTGCCTTCCCTTCCATTCACTTCCCTTCCTGTTTGTGGCACTTATTCTGACATCACAGGTGTGGTTTTGCGTGACATGGCTACGTGGCCTTGGGTTCATAAGTAAAGGTCCCTGCCTGCACAGATGGTAGAGAGTGTAAGAAAAATCTAAGTATTGCTTTTGCAGAGGAACAACTTGGCCAGTCTGCAATAATGAAGCTAGAGAATGATTAACAATACAAAGGCTGATCAAGAGACATGCAGGAATGCTCGTCCCTTAGACAAAGGAGAAACCAGTCTATGCAGGATCAGTAGTTTAACGTGAGGATGAATGTTTAACTGAGACCAGCTACCGTGGGCAATAATACCAAAAAAGGGAAGAAATAAACAGGTGAAGTAAGGGGGTTAGGAGGGGTGATGGGGAGAAGTAAACAGAGGCGTAGTGAATGGAAGTAGTTTTAGGCGAATCGGATAGGCTGTAAACCCTGGAGTACCTAGCCAATGGGGAAACATGGGAGGGAAATTGCGGCTGGGGATAGGAAATAAAAAGAAGTGATTTCGGGAACTCAGGTGCGCCTACCTGCTAGGTCACCCATTCTCGCAAGAATGTTTAACTAAAATGTGCTTCATATCAATCACTGCCTGAGCTGTGGTTATTGGATAAGGAACATTTCTCACAGTGAGCAAGCTTCCTTTTCCAACAGCTTTAACAGCCCCATCTGATAGGGTAACATCATCATCAGTACAGCCACCTGCATTATGGTTTTCTAGCTGATCAGTTCAAAAGAAAAGGGTCAGGAGCATAAGCTTTATACAGAGGACTCATCAGGTACCATTTGTGCCACTTAACTAACACATAAGAGACTAAATGGAATGGGCACTTAGTTTTAAAGGCAACTATTTAAGATTTATAGAACTGTTACCAGGGCATGCTGCTGCTAGCACAGCAGATCAGGAACAGTAAGGAAAGAAATACTTCCCACAGAGATAAGCATGACCTTACAGACTTCCAGCCCATCTCCTCTCTTCCTCATTCATCCTCTCATGGTGGTCTCTGGCCCTCAAGTTCATGAGTCAGAGGTTGGGTGGGAAAGGAATTTGAGGAGAAATGAAACAGAGGGTAAACAGAAAGTGCTTGTTGAAGACTAGGTTGTGTGTGGAGGAAAAACGCACTAAACAGTATGGGAAACAGTTGTAATGCAGTGGCTCAGCTGTACTAGATGAAGGAATAATCTGCTGCATAACTTGGCCACTACTGCAAGAAAAATAAAAACACATAGTGCCTTAGAGCTGTAAATAAAAACAGACCATCCAGAATTGTAATTTTTTTCATTCTCTAATATGAGCAGCCATTCTTAATGGTAGCAATATACACTTTTCTGTGTGGTATCTTATTCTCTGGAATAGATTCTATAACTGGAGTAAGTCTTGTTCTTATTTAGATTAAATAGAACAGTCATTCCTTTGTTTCATAGTCACAGTACATGCCCCCTGTAACGGCTTGTCTACAAACTTGCCTTCTTTGAGATAGATGAATTGATACAATTCTCAGTTATACTCATTTAAGGGTTGTACAGCTTGCTTTATTTTGACTTTTAAACAACCATAGTTAAGCGCTAGAAAAATTGTGAATGCATATTCTCAAATGTTTTTAATAACAACAGAATTGTGAGATTATTGTTATCTTAAAAATTCTGTAACTATTGGAGCTTGAAGTTCAAAAATTTCTTTGTTGTTAGTATACTTAAAAATCCCCACCCACAACAAATTACCTAGTACATAAAGTGATCTCTATGTACAGATACTTATGTAAAATAATATTTATCTTCTGAACAGCAAAGTAATTTTGGACAAAATTAGACATGTAGAAGAATTCATAAACCATATTTTTGAATTCTGACCTCACTGAATTCAGTGGTAAAATTCTCAAAGTTTGTGTGTATAAAAATATACAGACATAAGTATCACTTTACAAGCAAGGAAGCTTCTAGGTTTTATTACCTCTTATTTTAGTATCTTTAGCACTACCGTGTTAAAGGTCACTGACCATGCAGCGTGCTGTTGGCTGACACTGACCATAGCAGGTACCGTTATTTAAATGGCAGACACACAGGTGCCTGCAGGTTCTTATCTTAACCTCCACCTTCCATAGACATAGATGCTTTTAACCTTAGTGAGAAGCCTTGGCACCTTTATTCTGCTAAATCCCACTATGTCATTTCTGTGCTGAGGCTTTTAAAACCCTTAGAAAGGAAACCTATTCAGAATTTAAAAGATGAAGGGCATGACCTTTCCGTCCCCCTGGCCTCTTTCTGTTGAAGTAACTAATGGAAATTGAAACAGTGAATTATATTGCTAAAATACCATCTTCATGAGTGAAAACAAGTTCCCTCCCCTCACCTCCTCCGAAGAGAAGAAATACCAGCAGACATTGTCACAGGGGAAGATTGTGACAGGAGACAATACTATTCCTTGAACGAAAAAATCTCAACTGACACAATACCGATGACAGGAATTGAAATTCTCCTGTGGGTCCCCAGTCCCAAACTCTCACTATTAAGGCTCACTTGAGTACTCTTCATTTATGCTAAAGAAACAGAACTCATAGGCTTCCCCACTATAACAGAGATGGATCTTGGCTTAAGATACATCTTGACTTATTACCTTACCATGCATTTTATTTTTAAGGTCTTAATCAATGCAAGTGATTGTCTAAGAGTACAGTGCTTTCCAAATGCGGAACCAGAATGAAACTTGCCTTAGTCTGTCAAAGGATTGATTCAAGCAGTTAGACGCCATTTTCTCACGAAAAGTTTGTGATGCTCAGATCAATTAAAGAAGATTTTGTACCTGACTGTGTAGCAAAATGTGATTTTTTTTACATAGTCAAGGAGCAATGATTTTTATTTCTTAAATATATGCTATTTATCACAACATATCCAAGTCCTTTTTTAAGTCATAAACACTAGCATTAGGCAGGTTGGAAACCTGTTCTCAGTATCTTGTGCTTCAGCAGAATGTTCCAATATATAAAAATACTGATGGCATAAATAGATGTAATATGAAAATATAAGAGCTATTGATTGCATTTTAAAACAATGCTTGATTTTTATCTATCTACCACTTGTAATAAAATGAAGCCTTTTTACTAGTTTCCTTATGCACACAAAACTTAACTGACTTCACTTCAGCACTGAAAGACTCACAGTTATAGGAAAAAAAGGTTCCCGTAGAACTGTTATAGTCTCTATTACCTCCGATAATTGCAGAATCACTTCTGATTGCATTAGCTAAGGGCTCTCCCTCATCTATTGGTCCAGAGTGATCTGCAGCAAGAAAAAAGAAAGTGACAGACAAATAGAAGAAGGGTTTTCAAGAAGTTCTCACGTGGTTACATCTCATGTACAGTATGGTACAGTGGCAGTAGCATGGGTCCGTTCGCATGCAAAGAATAACAGCGATGTAGATGACACTTTGTAGAGATAAAAAGAAAAAATGTAAACATTTAAAGGAAAAGAGAAAAGGAAGTAAGTACACATAAAGAGAATTATTTTTGAAACTACTCCTGAGATGTTAACCCACGTGGGGGAAAAAAAA
>VYZM01013423.1:70653-82878 GCA_013398915.1 Dromas ardeola | reverse complement strand
ACCAGTGCCAAGTACAGGAGAACGATCACTGCCCTAGTCCTAGACCACTCTGTTTCCGATACAGACCAAGATGCTGTTGGCCTTCTTGGCCACCTGGGCACACTGCTGAGTCATATTCAGCCAGCAGTCGACCAACACTCCCAGGTCACTTTTTGCTGGGCAGCTTTGCAGCCACCCTGTTGGGTTGTTGTGACCCAAGTGCAGGACCCAGCACTTGGCCTTCTTGAACCTCATACCATTGGCCTTGGCCCATTGATCCAGCCTGTCCAGATCCCTCTGCAATGCTTTCCTACCCTCAAGCAGGTTGATGCTCCCACCCAACTTGGTGTTGTCTGCAAACTTACTGAGGGTGCGCTTGATCCCCTCATCCAGATGGTTGAGAAAGATATTAAAGAGAACAGGTGCCAATACTGAGCCCTGGGGAACACCACTCGTGACTGGCCACCAACTGCATTGAACGCTATTCACCACCACTCTCTGGGCCTGGTCCTCCAGCCAGTTTTTTACTCAGTGAAGAGTACTCCTGCGCAAGCCATGAGCAGCCAGTTTCTCCAGAAGGATGTTGTGCGAAACTGTGTCAAAGTCTTTACTAAACTCCAGGTAAACAACATCCACAGCCTTTCCCTCATCCACCAAGCGGGTCACCTTGTCCTAGAAGAAGATCAGGTTTGTCAAGCAGGACCTGCCTTTCATGAACCCATGCTGACTGGGCCTGATCGCCTGGTTGTCTTGTATGTGCCATGTGATAGCACTCAAGATGATTTCTCCATAAGCTTCCCCAGCATTGAGGTCAGGCTGACAGGTCTGTAGTTCCCCAAATCCTCTTTCTGTCCTTTCTTGTGGATGGGCATCACATTTTTTAACCTCCAGTCAACTGGGACCTCCCCGGTTAGTCAGGACTGCTGATAAATGACAGAAGGTAGCTTGGGGAGCACTTCCGCCAGCTCCCTCAGTACCCTTGGGGGAATCCCACCTGGCCCCATAGACTTGTGTGTGTCCAGGTGTTGGAGCAGGTTGCTAACCGTTTCCCCTTGGATTATGGGGGCTTCATTCACAGAATCGCACAGAATCACAGAATGGTAGGGTTGGAAGGGACCTCTGGAGATCATCTAGTCCAACCCCCCTGCCCGAGCAGGGTCACCCACAGCAGGTTGCACAGGAACGCGTCCAGGCGGGTTTTGAATGTCTCCAGAGATGGAGACTCCACCACCTCTCTGGGCAGCCTGTGCCAGGGCTCTGCCACCCTCAAAGGAAAGAAGTTCCTCCTCATGTTTAGGTGGAACTTCCTGGTTCAAGTTTGTGCCCATTACCTCTTGCCCATTTGCCAGGCACCACTGAAAAGAGCCTGGTCCCATCCTCCCGACACCCACCCCTTAAGTATTTATAAGTGTTGATAAGATCCCCCTTCAGTCGTCTTTTTTCCAGACTGGAGAGACCCGAATCCTTCAGCCTTTCTTCATAAGAGAGATGTTCCAGTCCCCTAATCGTCTTGGTAGCCCTTTGCTGCACCCTCTCCAGCAGTTCCCTGTCCTTCTTGAACCGGGGAACCCAGAACTGGCCATATAAGCTAGCTCATTTTACTCATGTGAATCGATTTTTAGTTGAAAATATATTTTATAGTACCCTCTCACTCTTCTGCAAGCTGCCTAATAACTAGAGATGCAAATACCTACTGGAGTATATATTTTTATTCCCTATCGTTAAAAGACTTTGGCTCTATGACTTTCAGTTGCCGTGACATAGTCCAAAGATAAAGTGATTAATCGCTACTCATGACAGCAGCACAATTGTTTTAAATAGGTAGGTGAAATGACCTGGAAATACTGTTCATTGCTGCCATTAGACAACATTAACGTCATCTAAAAAACAGCAGAAATGGCTAATCGCTGAAATTCTCTCTCATTCAGGTATATGGTCTATTCCAACAAGAGGAGTTAAGACACTGCACATTTTTTAGCTAACTAATGACTGAGCAAGCTAGAACTAAGAGGTTAAGGTATAAACTACTGAAATCATCCCTGTTTGAAGTAAAACACAAACCACCTTCTCTGTTCTTCCTCTCCCCTCTCTGCCTGTCCTCAATGGAAAAGAGTGCTTAGGTTCACGTAATTCAGATTTATTGTCACTGCTTCATATATTGGACTCTAACACCATCACTGCTGAACACAGAAGCAGCAATAAACATTCCATTCAAGTTTTGAACTGAAAGTAACATGAATACAGGGGCATGCCAGTGTCATACCTTTTAAAGAATGAACTACTACTCGGCTCCTCCACCCTTGAATTTGTAATTTAGGCGTTTCCCATAGGCCTACCATTTGGTATTTCTGCAGGGATAACTATTGACCTAAATCAAGTGCCGGGCATTTTCTTCTAAGCAGAAAATAGAAGTCAGAATGTTAGTTGTTGTTTGGGGGCAGAGGGGGGTGTGTGCCCCCCTTTTTTTTTTTTTAAATAAGCTTACTAAGTAAAAATACATATGCTATTCTTTGATCTGCGAGTCGGGAAATGCTGATACCTAGCACTACCATAATCTGATTTGTTCAAATGAAAATATGCTCAGTCACGCCCACCTGCAAGCACTGGCAAACACAACCTTCAGTCAGCAGCCATCAACATCTCAGTCTTTCAACAGCAATTGCTCCTCAAAAACCAGTTTCACCTTGGGCCCCTTCTGTTGGGACAGGACGCACCAGCACATAACAGATGCCAGAAGGAGGATGAAATTGCCGCCTGCCGCAGTAGCACTACTTGTACAGAACAGTCCCACAATCCAGGTTCCTGTATTCAGGCACTTCTCATTATTTTCAAATGGAATGCTCAAATACCTTAGTGGATCTAGAACTCAGTTGCTTATCTAATGTACAGAAAGTTTACTGCTATCTTTTTGCCTGGAGTTAGTTCACCGAGGTGTGGAACAGTGTTCACGGACAGAGAAATACGATGGACACATGCTATGAACATGGAAGGAATGAAATAATAACCAGTAAAAACCTTAAGGATTTTCTCTGATGTGAAATCAGTGCAGCTAATATTTCTTCTAGTTTTGCATGAGAGGAAGCAAAAATTTCAAGTGTGCAAGAGATTATTAAAGGGTGAAACCCAGAAGAAAATAGATCACCTGCAATAAGGAAAAAGTAGTACAACACTCCCCCACAACCCCCAAAGCAATTTCATATTTGACTGTTACTGTGCAGCAGCCTGTATGGCAGAGAAGGCAGGGGAACTCAAACTACTATGAAATATTTGGGTTTCTTTGCAGAACAGCAGCCGAAACAAGGACAGCACACTGCAGGAACCTCAGATGGAACTGAACAGCCCACAACAACAGTTCTTGAGTAACAACCACCTTTCCCCTGCTGATTCCTCTTGTGGCTTTGCTTATACTGCATTTCATGAGTGTGAAGGTAAGAAGCGCTCTGCATGAATCCTACAGGCATTGAAGGAAAATTTACTGGGTTTACTAAGCCCAGGACACACATATTCGGCAATTGGATAAACTCCCTGCCCAAAGTATTCTTATCCAGCTGCGGGATGTTCAAAGGCAATTAGATTAATTGTAGCTCTAAACATATGCAGATGCATTTCTGCGCAACCACAGAGACATGAAAGAAACGTATTACATTACACAGAACCTTTGGACACAATCTGTACGTTAGCCTTCACTCTGTGCATAAATATCATTATGGCAGACTATTTATGACCAAAGCAAACTGCACAGAACATTAATAAATTAATACAGTTCTGCCACACAAGAGAAACACCTAACATTCGGACTGCTATTTAGACAGCTGCCAACAAGGCAAGGAACAAAGCTAACATGCTCTTAATGTTATTTTTTGTTCAGATAAAAACCCTCTCAGTTACACTTCTGTCTATTTCAGGAAGTCCTTTATCTGTTAAGAAATAATCTCTTCAATAGGCTAGTTATCATGGGTTCTTCATTGTGAGAAACGTACAAAATTAAATTTCATTCTTTTTGGTTCTTTATTCCTATGACACCGAACTCTTTATCGTCTCTCTATCATCTATCTAAAAGAGTTTTGTTTGCTGTTTTGTTTATGTTTCCCATGCTGAATGAAGCAATCCTTTTCTAGAAACAATGAGGCATGAGCTAATGTATTTATTTTCCCCAGTATCACTGTGTTTTCTTTGTTACATCCTTCAAGAAAAATCAGGTTATTTTCTTCCCCCAGGACACAGTCCGGTTTCCAGTGTTGGGCACCACAGTCAGAAACAGTGCCAGTTTTAAGAGCGGTTTAAAGGAAATTTTTTTTTAAACACCTTTACCAGCATCATCCCACTTACTTGCCTGTCTCTTCAGCAAGCTGCATAAGGTGAGTAATGCCTTATCCCCTTCTTTTGCTGTATTATACAAAATGTGATTTAGGAAACTCATTATACCTTATCAGCAGAGTTCAGCTTTTGTGTAAACCATCAGGTAATAAATAACATCCTGCTGACTAAATGTCAGTTATGACTATCTGCTTAAGCTTTCTTCAAAGCCACAGTCACTGTTACTCCATACAGTCCAGCCATTTTGCCTTGGATGAAAGTAGAAATCCTTCTCCCCTCCAGTAAGATTTCCACAGAGGTCCTGAAACAGCCAAGCCTGCAACTGTTAGGTGATTTAGCATCAAGCAGTGATCAGTTACAAAACAGGAACTGTTATGCAGGCTACAAAAATCATTGTGTTTTGATTTTTTACTTATTGCATGCTGCCTTTTCGTGTTCTTTTTGAATGATGTCCATGTAGTGGCAGACCCAGAGGTATTGCACATAGTGCTTTGAAACCATTTGTCACAAACTGGCAATGAAGTAGAATTCTAAAACCAAAACTGACATCATCTCTAATTAATCATCAAAACAACCAAAGATGATGCTAGTGTGGATGCAGTGTTAGTAGCTTCTAAAGGTACAGGTCGACCTGTTACAGAGTACAGGACTGTGCCACATAATTCAGTTGAAATTAAATGGAAAGAAAACTAAAGCTAAAGTCTGTAATTACACAGTTTTCAATTTCAAAAAGTAAAACCTGCAAAAGACCATGCTGATCAAGTTAAAGTTTTACAGATAAAGCATACACATATAATGCATAAATATTTGCAAAAGGTTTATTATATTTATTTTGAAACCTCACGACTTCCTTGTTCACTCCCCATCCCTCCACTGGAAAGCAAGATGTGCCAAAGACTCCATACAAGAAGAGCGCCGAACTTTTAGTCTCTGAAGATATATAATGGGAAGGTTATCATACTGTTTTCCAAATGTTTGTCAGTAATTTTAAACCTATAAATCTTAAAATTATAAGCCAAATAAGATTCTATGATTTGGTAGGTAAGTATCATTATACCAGCACAGTCAGTAACAAAAGAAGGTCTGAACAGCCAAGAAGATAGAAATCTTATTTCCTGTCAGGATAGTTCAAAGAAAGTATTGATGAAAAAAAGAACAGTTCCTTCGGAAAGCATCCATTTCTACTTGACACAAATAAGAAAATGCCCTATGTGAACACACATGAAAAAAGTGGAATGCAGCTCTTCACAACAGAATACTATATTTTAACACAAGGTGTGTACTTAACGAATATGTACAGAGTATATTTAGGACCAGTTTTGCTTAAGTAGCAGTCAGTGAGAATATCACTAATTTTGTTTAATGATACCTTATTACGTAACCAAAAATTACAGGAAGATCAGAGTAAGCCCTAAGTATTTTTAGGTGTGTGCCTACAAAATAATTTTACAGGCCTCAGGCCGGTAGCTATTTCTCACATAACTAATCTGTGTAACTTTGGAAAGAACCAGCAAGGTGATTCTGCACAGGTTTAGGCTACCTGTTATCTGTAAACCTGGATACTCATCTACATGTCTTTGACACGTTAACTGTATCACAAATCGTCTTATAGCTGTAAAATATACTAGTGGACACTGAGAAGACTAGAGCCGTCAGCCTCTCTATGCAAGTATGTAAGCCAGCTGAGGGTGAGAGAGGGAATAAGGGAAAGACAGAACCAAGAAAAAAATCATATATAACCTTTTCCTTATTTAAGTCACACCCTTATCGCTCACCTCTGCACACTTCCTCCTTGCCATTAGTATAAGAGGAACAAAGGTTCATCTACTGGGTTAGTGCGGCAATGATTTGGTAAGGAGGCAGAGGTGGCCTCTGTGATAAGAGACCAGAAGCTACCCCATGCCAGACATAAAAAGCTGAGCCAATTAGTGAAGCTGGTAGCGCCCCTGTGAAAACATGTTTCAGAGAAGTGTGGGTTTTTTTTTTTTAAAAAAAGCAGCTGCTCAGCAGTTGGTGGGGTGGAGAAAGTGTGAGAAACAATCTTGCAGACCCCAAGGCCAGTGAAGAAGGCAGGGGGAGTGGTGTGGGGTGTGCGCCCTGAAGGAAGGTGCAGCCAGTGGAGAGAAGCCCACGCAAAAGCAGGTTTTCTGACAGGAATTGGTGCCTGTGAAGGATCCACACTGGGGCAGATTTATCCTGAGGGACTATAGCCTGTGCAGAGGACCTACACCGGAACAGTTTGTGAAGGAAAGTGCATTGCTTTCTGATTGCAATTGCACCTCATGCATGTACTTCCTTCTATTTTAACTCTTCACTATCTAGATGACACATAAAAACCAAACAACTACGAGACACAAAGGTTAAATGAACGTCATTGTGCTGTGAATGTAAGATTCCTCCTGTTGACACAAACGCCCTGGAGAACACAGAAGTTAGCTGCAAGCTACTAATGCCTACAGAGCAGTTAGCCAACATCAAAGAAACCACACCACAATGCACACTACGGCTCCAACTGAATCAGTAGCAAATAAGGCTCTCTTCCGAAAACCGAGAGGACATAAAATACAAAAGCAGCAAAACGATAAAGACAACAATGCCCTAGGAGCTTAAAAGTAGTATTATAGCTTAGCGGTGGAGTCCCTACAGGCTAGTCTGTAACAGACTGCACAAATTCTAACTTAAAAAAAACCAAACAAACAAAAAAACCCAACACCATCAAACCATTTGTGAACAAGAAACTAAAAACCAAAATTCTAAGCTCACCCAAGCAATGGAGTATAACACACAAGAGTTTTTTGTAGCACATACAAGCCAGGTTTCAGATGTCTATTTGATTAGGTTTACAAAACTTAACTACTTCCACGTATTTCTTAAAAGTCATGCTAAAGAAGCTGACAGTGTATCTACATATATAAAAATCCTTTCCTTACACATATTTGTCACCACCACTTCAGGCTGATTCCTCTGAGTGAGTTCTGTTTGTCCCTCTTTATTAATGCTGCTTTCCCAGGGAAAACCCTATTCCTTCTACAAGCTAACTGTGTACAGGTGAACCCACTGAGACTACGAGCCTTGCCATCACAATCTACATTTCTACCAGGTGCTTCACCATGTGTGGCACCATCAGCAAACAATCACATAGCATTTTTTTTCCCCTTGGAGAAACAAGTAGAATACATGTTTCTTCTCCACTCTCCCATGAATTTATCTGAACCACAACCTAAAAACTGTGCAATTAGGCAAGCAGCTAACAGGTCACTTTGTGATGATTCCTTTTAACCCTTAAAAGGAAAGCTAAAAAAGCAGGAACTTCTGACTGATAGAGCTTATTAAAATGGAAGCAGGTACAAAAAGGCACTAGAGAGATGTGGCACTTAGACTTAACAAAATTGTTTTAACTGAGAGTCTTCACACTGATGAAGAACTCTCCACTGCTTGACATCAACAGCGGATTTCTGGAAGCAAACAGAAACACCAGTCTGTCTTATGACAGCACAGTGATCTTTAAGCCACGGCCATCACTGCCAAGCCCCTGAACTCCTCTCTGTGCCATTCCTTTGCCATTTCAAATATAAACAAAGTTAGAGGGTTGCGGCCTCTCGTATGTTTCTGCAAAAACCATACCACAAGAGTATTACGTTATGTAACTTCTCACAGATAGTGTTCTGAAAGATTATTATCTAAATAGGGTTGAATCATCCTGCTCTTGCATTGTAATCTACTGTCGTATCTCCAGGCTATTGATCTCTTTATGGTTACCCTGTAGGCAGTGCTTGTCCTATAGCATCCTTACCATAGGACAGTTGTTTTACACTCACTTTTAAACAGTCACTTTCGTATTCACTGAGACATGATCATCATTAAACAACGTCAAAGCCAATGATTTGAGCCTACAGTTCAAAGTGAAGTATTTTGGAAGTTACCGTTACACATAAGAATATCAATATTAAAGAGTTTTTAATCCCTATTTAGTACGAAAACAAGTTCTCAAGTCTTGGACTTGACCAATAAAATATTTTGTGTAGGCTAACACTTCTCTCATGGAAAAAAGCAGCTTTGCAGAAAGCATGCTGTTAATCATGTTTTATTTAATTCCTTTTCCGTGTGTCTTTATGGATTAAGTTATTTCATCATGAACAGGAAAAAAAACAAATTCCTGTACAGTGAGGTGTTGGCATCTGTGTTCTGTTACATAACTGAAATAGCAACTATTTATCTAAACCGTCACTACGGACACAAATTCATTTTCATGAAGTTTTTTAGATGTATATATCTTGTCTGTAGTACATACTATTCACATCAGACAAGTTCGATACCAAGCTTCACAGAAATTGTAAAGTTTGCAGTCATAAACCACAGCTCGCCTGCTGCGGTTATGCAGCAGACCTGCTTAGCAGAGAATAAAGCAAATGTTTACCTGTGTTTATCATGTGGATTACCACTTGCTCTTAAGAGTATGCATAAAGAATAATACCAAACCACAGGAAAAATTGTCGCGCCAAATAACAAAAAAGTCATTCAGAGAGGGTTGGTCAGAACATACAGTGTGATCAACTGGTAACTATTATGGAGGTTTTTCAGCTAATTCTTTAGCTGGACATTTACGTGTCATACTTTCCAGAGGAGACAATTTTCAAAATTCACCCTGAAAGTAGGCAAGGAAGGTATTTCAGTCAGTAGAGCACTTCAGACTACTTAGGTTTGCTGTGCTTTTTTTAACTTGAGATAAGACCCTATAGATGAAGGGCTACGTACCACAGAGCAGATGATGTGTGGTCCTATGACCACGCTGCTAACCACAGAAACCTTCAAAAGTTTCAAGTTTCTTGCACTGAACAAGTTCAAGATGTTAATGCTAAGTAACAAACTTCTTCCAAAGGAGTTTCATGTTGATGAACCTATGACTAAATTTACAGAATGTTGACAAATTAATCCAAAATAATCTGTTTCCTTAGTCAGTATTGGGCTTTCCTTGAAAAAACATTTACTGTCAGATAAAGTTATCAACAAAGATAACTTTTCCAAAAATAATATTCCATGTGGCTGATATTCATCCATGTGTATGACAGCATTTTCAAGAAGTGTATTACTCCTACAGCCTACTCTCTATCTGTCCATGCATGTAACTTCAGCCAATTGGCCAGCATAAAATGAAAAACAGCAGCAATTTGCTGTCATTTAACACAGTTTTGGGGTGGGCTTGGGGTGTTTTTTAGCTTTTGGCACTGCTCAGAGACCAAATACACTGTTGGCTTTAGGAGTATAACTGAGAACACCGAAAACACATTTTTCAAGTCTCGGGTTACACTTCACAATTGTTGACTCTTAACAAAGAATTACGGATGGTAAAAGTGTGATTAAAGAGTTACAGTTTCTTTTCAAATTCCTGAAAAACACCTTTGGGAAAACCAACATTGCATTTCTGAATCACAGCACCATAATTTTTTAAAAGTTACTCAAAAATGCACATAACTGGAAATAACTACAGTCCATTTAAGAGCTCTTATGTGGAGTCGTCATGTTTTCAGCGTTTTCTGTGGGATTAAGAGTTTGAGGATTTCTTCCACCATGCCATTACAAGGCACAACACATACAGAGCAGCTAGAACCTTAAAGTAGAAACAATTGTTTACAACGATACACAATATATAAAATATGCTCATTTTCCTAGTCCACAAGCAGTGGTTGTACGAAAGAGGATATCTGCATACTGAAATCAGAGTAGAGGATTGATATAAAAACATTGCTTTAGAAAAATAAAATCCCAAGACTACAAGAACTTGCCATCCCTCAATACAATACGACAAGGATACAGCCTAACAGAGATGACCTGGAGGGGAAGAGCTGCTTGGAAGTACAGAAGAAGCACTTATTATTACTGCCCTATTCCAAGAGTTTCTTGGAAAGTACCTTTCCTCGGGACGCTTTGAAATTGTCTAGGTGAACGAGCTCTCTGGTGCAAACTAAACGTAGCCTAGAAATAAGTTTCAGAAGCAAAGTAACCATATAAATGGGACTAATGTCTTCCTTGCACTGAGAGGCAGCTGGCCCATCTAGCATCTTGTTTACATTCCCCTGGCCTTTTTCCCCCATGTTTCTCCCACGCACATTCGCTTTGGTACTTAGCACAGGCAAACTGACAGCTCTGCATATGGGAAATACTGCATGTATCACATCATCGCCTTTCACAACACCATTAGAATTTCTGGACCACAGATGTCTAAGACAATTATTTACTGAATTGGGTAAAGCTAATAATTCAACAAAGAATCTCAGTTTTGAAATTGGGGAAGTAACTGCTGCTGTTTTCTAGAACCCATGCAGAATTACACTTACAACTACTGTCCTCAGCCCAGCTGCAGGTTCTGTAAGTTTGGTTCCTTGATACATCTGGACAAATAAATAAAGAAAAAAATTTAAAAGAAATACACCTTTGTTTGTATTTCAGAAAACCCCTCTTGGAAATTTTGACTCATCATTGAAACTGTTGAAACTGGCCCTTTTTTATAAACACAGTACCAAATCCCATGTTTGGTTCAAACCACAAAGTGGTTCAGGATGACTGCAAAACCTAGGGGATGTTACTTTGTTCATCACAGCTCAAGGCATATTTTAGTCACTCGCAGTTATTCCTCCTTTTCTATTAAGTGATACTTAGCCAGGATGTGCATGTAGGTGCATACAGGAGGTCCTGACACACTCCACCAGTATTCTCTAACTCCTTCCTTTAAAGGAACACTTTGTGGCAAATTATTTATGAACCATGAAGCGTAGCCTCTGCCTTCACCCTCTGCTTCCACTGTAAAAGCAGAGATTGCAGTTTGCGCAGTTATCTTTTGCAATAATCCTTTACTAAAGCTCAAAATGCTCCAGGCCAGCAGAAAGCTTGCTGCAGCTGGGCTTCTAGACTACAGCCCTATTGCTGTCACTCCCATGACCTGTGAGGTGGAATGATCTGAACACTGGAAAAGCAGGTTAGATCCCAAAGTCATCTGTCTAGTAAAGACTTTTTTTAAAAGCGTGTTACATGGCGTTGAGGGATTTTCCTTGTGTTACACACTGGACAGGGGGAGGACAAAGCATCTTCTTCTAGGGAGCCATACAAGATATACAACCACCTCCAGTGCTGATAAACCCGAACGCAGTCACGCCTCGGGAAGGGAGGAGACTTCCTCTTATTCATTTATTATTCACCTGCCGGTTAAGCTGCGGTCTCCCTGCCACTGTTCCACCACTACCCAGGAAGCAGGCACCCAGGCAGCCAGGTCACTCAGTCGCTCCCTGCGCACCACCAGCTCCGGCGCCCTCCTAAGAGGCAAGACCGGGCCCGTCGAGGGCAAGGGGCGAGGAGGGCGGGGGAGGGGGGGGGAGGAAATCAGGCAACGCTTCGCCCCCCAACCGGCGGGGAGGGCGGGCAGCACGTGGTGGCGTGGGGTGCGAGGCTGGTGGCCGTGCCTGCCACGCCGGGGCAGGGGGTGGGATGCGTCTGTGCGAGCGGAGCCTCCCGCCGGGGCGGCGGCGCGGAGTGCTGCTGGTGGCCGCACTGCTGCTGGTGGCCGCCCTAGGCCTCCGCAGCATCAGCCGGACCTGCCCCGATGGCCACCAGTCCGCCGCCCTCCACCACCCCCGCTGCCGCCAGCGCCTCTATCGGGCACTGGAGCTCTCCCCCGGCTGGAGGATCAACTGCTCGGGGATCATCCGTGGGGATGAGAAGGCCATACAGGAGGCCCAGCTCGACAGCCTGGAGAAGGCGAACAAAAGGGCTCCCCTGACGCCTGGTGACTACCTGAACATGACGAAGGACTGTGGCAACTTCAGGGCGACCCGGCGGTTCATCGAGTTCCCGCTGAGCCAGGAGGAGGCAGAGTTCCCCATCGCCTACTCCATGGTCATCCACAACAAAATCGAGATGTTCGAGCGGCTCCTGCGG
>VYZM01013423.1:54565-67446 GCA_013398915.1 Dromas ardeola | reverse complement strand
CCGCTGGGCGCGCGAAGGGACTGACGGTCGTAACGGCCGCCGCGGGGGGGCTCGCCTCAGGGAATGGCCGGGGTTGAACGCCGCGCCTCGGCCCGCCGGCCGCTCCTCAGAGACACCGTGCGGGCCCGCCCCGGGGCTCCCCCGGACCGCTTCCTCCCAGACTCTCGCGGAGAGACGGGGGTAGGGTATTTTTCCATTCTCCTTGTACAGGGGACCCCGGGGCTTCTTGTTGTAGAGAGGCAGGGCCGGGTCACGGGCCACGGTGACTCCGGGTCCTGCTACAAGCAGAGCAGAAACTGTAATTAATTTGCTTTTCTACAAAGCACCTGGCAGGCCACCTGCTCCTGGCACCTGCACGGCTCAGCTTAACATCTGGCTGCTGCACTTGCAGCGCTCTAAAGTTTAATTTCTATCAATAACCATTAAAAAAAAATAATCCTTCAATAAAATCAAGTATACTAAAATACACGGCTCTTTGGTATTCTCTATCTCTGGTTGTGCTCCTGGGCAGAGCCATTAAACCGATTAACCCCTCTGCACCCCACTTCTCCATACGTAAGACAGGGAGGGAGAGGGATGCTCGTGTCATGGTGTGCAAACCTACATTTTTATAGCATCTTCCTCTCTTTTCCCCTCCCCCCAGAAAGGAGATTTTTGTGGGGAGAGCTCTTGGTAATATAATTGCCATATCTAATGGTTTATCTGGCCTTCTAGATGAACAAAACAATCATCCAACATGTTGTTTTCTTAAGTTTCTAGAAGCTGAAAAAAAAGATTTGTGAACCTCTGTATTTTGCCCAATGTATTTCTCCCACCTTCTCACATTAAAGCCAGCCACTTTCCATGAATCCAACAGCTTTTCACTACCTATAATGCTGAGAAATTAATTCAGTTGTCTTTGTACTACCCAAAAAATCTTCAAGCAATTCTTTTCTCAGTAAACACTCTTACCTTTAGAAATTCAAGGTCTCGGATGGAGGATTAGCATTTATACAAAGAACATCTGAAGCAATTCCATACCACCAGGCTACATTTAGGTAAAGTTAAGCTATGATTGCAATCACTCAGATCTTTAAAACGCTGATTTAAATAGGATAAGAAGATGAAATAACTGACCTGAAAAGGTGCGTCATTGCAATTTTGTTAGAGATTTTAAAATGACCTTGGTTGTAAAATGCTGATTCTTAAAATGCCACGGTGATTTCACAGCAAACATTATAGGCAAAACCCCCAACTGCTGGTAAGAAAAGCTCTCAAATACCCAATGTATGGGCATTTGTTTATTCAAAAAGAGCAAATAAAGTACTAGGATTGCTGGTCCCAGTGGGAAACTTTCCAATTTACGTAAACAGACATTTGCTACAACAGAGATTAAAGCTTTATGCTAACCTGATAGTAACATAGCAAATGTAAAAATGGTTTCAGCAGCAAATTCAACATTAATTAGCAAAAATCACAAATATCTCCGTGTCTAGTATATTCTTGTAGAACAAACAAAACTTTTCTGCTGACAGGGTAAGAACTTAAGTCTCCCAACATGGAAGACTGCTTCTAACCACTGCTGCCTAAGCTGATTTTGCTGCTTGGAGCTCTTTCATTCACTTTAAATTACTATTTTAGGCTAATGTGTATTAAACTACTGCCAGTGGTTCACTGGGGGCCTGGGATATGTTCAAGTTTCTGGACTAAATCAGGCAAAGCAGGGTTGGTGTTTCTGACTATGGCAAGGTGTTGTCTTTTTCCCTTCGAAAATGGAGGAAAAGGCTGCATATTCACAGAGAGGAAAAAAAAAAAACCCATACTTCTCTATTCTCAGGAATCACATGAAGACCAATCCCATCCATGAAACAAATGTCTGTAAGAAGATCTAAATAATTTATTTTTCAAAGAACCTTCTAATCACCTACAAAAAGCGAAAAGGTGTTTGGGGGGTAGAAGGAACCCCAGCCTGAAATAGCGAAAGATTTTGAAAGAGGGACCTCTCTTATTTTGCAAATGGACCTGTAAAGAAAGATACGTACTTCCAGATTTGTTAACAGTAATTTTTATCCCCTTCACTCTGTAAATATGTTTAACTTCTTCAGCTGTTTCTTCTCACAGAAATATGAAGTATTGCTTGTATACACTATTTAAGTAACAGTGTTTCATCTATCATTGACAGACACTGACACTGCCCTGACAAAAAAATGTTACAGATGGAGAGACAGAGACAAGTATTTAGACCTGGGGGGGAAGTGCCACTTCAAATCTTTTCCGCAGTAAGTCTTTTAGCAAAGGCAAAATAATTTTTCTTTTAATGTTATTTGTTGCAATCTATGCTCTTCCTGGTTAGACCTGGAGACAGAATCAAAGTATTTATCCACATTTGAAAGAGCTTGCCCATAGAATACGAAGGCCTCAAGTGAAACTAGCATACCGAAACCCCAGCTTTGTGACACACCAAGAGGACAGCAGTTACCTAACAACATAGCCCACACAGCCTTCCCCTTTCAGAGAGATCACTGATTTGTATGAAAACAAATGTTCTGGCATTATGATCTTGGAGATGTAAGCAACTTGTAAACTTCCACATCCAATTCTCTTGATTTGAAGAAGTGTTTCAGTTTATGTTGGCGTTATTACACTTTATCTCAGATGATTTGGTTCCAAAGGCCTATCTTGTGCAAATTTATTTTCAACTCACCCTCTCCTTTTAGCAGTGACTTAATTTATTCTGAAAGATCCCAAGTTCAGAAGGTGAACTAAGACAAAAATATTCTTACAAAGGAATGTTCTCAGCATTTCCTCTTCCGAAGATAGTAGAAATGTCATTTTTATGAGTGTAGTCACATGTCAAAGCAGTGATAAAAAAAGAGATTTATGTCTGCTTATCATTAAAAATAACAATAAAAAATATCACCCAATTCTAATACAGAACTTTGTATTCCAGAGATCTTAAAGTATCTTAGAAATAAGATAGCTAGCATCTGGCAACAGGGCACAAAGAAAGGATGTAACTTGCCAAGGTTAGGTAAGAACTTAAAAAAGCATAAACTTCAAATAGATTAGGACAAGCTCTAGCACAAAGTAGCACAGGCATATCAGAATATAGGATCACCTCCAAAAAATAGGTCAAACCCCGTATGAACTTCATCAGTAAAACCTTCGGCTATTCAAATTGGAAATAGAGTCATATCAGAAATATTAGTGTTAACTTTGTCTAGTGAAAGGATGAAAATCTACTTCTAACACTTCTGTCTACAATCAATTGTTAAATAACAACCTGAACTTTAAATAAATCACCAGTTGTTTAAGGAGGAAATATGTTGCAAATTGCCATTTACCTTTCAAGATATGCACAGGAAAACGGTGAAACTAATTCTGAAGTCTAGTAACAGATTTATTTTTTTTAAACTCATCTGGCTTTAATTTGTATTTTATTTCCAAGTGTTTCTCACTATATTTTTGCAAGAACAACCTAATGCAAACTGAAACTGTCATAGTACATATTTACACAGCGGGTCCATGAACGGCTTAACTCCAGTTAGGAGGATCTATTTCCTTCTTGCTTTGCATTTCTTTCATACTCTATATGGTCATCTCTGAAACGCTCTATAATAAACAGATGGGTCAATTGAAATAAATTCAGAGGAAAACAGGTAACAAATTCTGAATAAACTAGACGCAAACATGACCTATAGGAACAAAATATCAGTAAAGTATTTGCAATCATGAGTAAAAGTGATTCTGGGAACAGGGTTAGGGTGTCCTTTTCCTTCTGACTGCAACAGCAGTGACCATGAAACATTAACTAGACTCTCAGTGAATTATTTTCTATTTTCTTGGAGAGTGCAGGCTCTTTTAGCACAAGGTGAAAACCAAAATATTAATATATCTATAACGTTCTACCTACTAAGCCATAATGGGTAATTTATACACTAAATTTATCTTTGAGCAAAGTTATTTTCCTAACAAAAGGTCACCATTTAAGTTACAGTAAAGGAAAAGTCCACTTCTCCCAGTACAGTTTTATTAAAGTTCAAATGTTTTTTTACCATGCTCCTACTTTTCTTTTCTTCCCCCTTCAAGAACTTTTAGAGTACAGAAAAGCAAAAGTCACTAGTACCTGAAGTTCAGTACTGCTAGTACTAGTAACTGAAATACTACCTTCTAAGCTGCTGAGATCCTTAAAAGCAAATATCTGTGTTTTGAGTAACTCTCATCTATCTCACTGTACCTAGTCATTGTGTAAAATGACGTATGATCCTGATTAAACTTGTCTTCTGGGAATTCATCATAAATTCTTCCTGCTCTGCACCTTCCTTTAATTTGTGTCTCTGATAACATTTAAAGTCAAGTATTGACATCCGTGAGTGAAGAAACAGCTTACTTGAGAGAACATCCTGTTGTGCACACTTAAGGAATTCACAGAATCCTTTTTCTTGGATGCCATGTTTAAGCGCAGGCAGTCACCCGCAGCCACTTCTATATTGGTGTCGGTGTTTATTCTTCCCTTTACTTTCATTTAGTTAATTTACTTTCTAAATAGAAACATCTGTTCCAGCTCAAGGTCAAGGTGCAGAGGTATCTTTCACTTTCTCTCTGCTACTGATAGGCAGAAGCAACCATGACCTTTCTGAAGAAAATCAACAACAAAAAAGAATTGGTCCATAACACTACAGGCAAGGAGGAACCAAATAGGCAGCAGCAAGTATGCTGATGCTGTAGCAAGAGAGGTGGTTTGTCCTCTGCTGGATATTAAAATAGCTTAGTATAACAAAAGTGCAGTTAACACTGTAAGATATCAAGTTCAACAAATCTAAGATCACAAAGCACATTAATCATATGAACATGGAGGGATTAGCTGAAATTCAAACACAAAAAATAGCAAGTGGCAAGAAAGTTATGGAGACTAAAGCGATAAAAAGCAGGATTTGGCACCAGATCCCCTTACCTTCTCTTTGCTTCCCTCACCTTCAGTGAACTGGGACAGCCTCCATAGAAGTAGCAGATCTGGGGCCTGGACAAACACCATACCAGAAACATGGTTAGAGCCAAAAAGAACGTGTGATGCCAAGCTACTGTCAGAGCTTGTGTTGACAGCTGTGAAGTTTGCAGGAATTAATTCCTCCAGAAGCATAGGCAGCAGTCTTCATCCCATAGGCAGTACTCCCTGAGACACCATTGGAGCAATTCTATACATCAAAAAGGTTATTCCCAAGAATTATTTACACACCTCAGTATGCCTCAAGAGCTGTTTTCTAAAGAGACAGCAGAGTTAATAGGGTAAATACCTTATGCTGAATGGGATGTTTAAGAAAAAAGGATAGTTTAGAAACAGCAACAACAACAAACAACAACAAAAAAAGAAAACTAGAGGTAAGCTAGGAACAGAGAGTATTGCCAAAAACAATACAGAAAAACGTCAGATAAGGTTGCAACATCAGACCTGTGTGAGGTTTACTTTAGAAGCTTTAGAAACCATAAAGCAACCCTTATTCACGTTGTTCTTACTTTTCAACAGTATATTCACTGAACAAATAGACACTGAAGAAAGTGCTACCTGGCGCTTCTGCACTGTAACGTAACGGTGCAAGGAGCAAGGCTGCCAAATGCTTCTCCGTTGCATATGTGCAGATTGCCTTTTGGCTCTCAAATACAACAGGCTACAGGAACAAAGAATAGCATTGATCATAAAAGTTCAAGCGTTCTTTGTGCACCAAGGTAAACTCAGTAGTCTGTATGTATCCAGATTTGAATTCCATGTCCTAGAAACATCCCATAGATACAAAAATATCAGATACCTGCATTGCCTAACAATGCACAGTCACGAAGGAGACAGAAGATGCATATGTAAGCTAATTTTAGGAACAGTAAGTAGTCAAACTTGTAACAAAATATCTATTTTGTAAATTAAATATGAAGCACACAGAAAATAAAGACTGTGCCATGAGAATGGAAAACAAGTGGCTTGCAGAACAACAGCTTGATGCATTTGCCATAACCAAACTGAGCTAGCCTATGTTACCAGAAAATTTTTAACAGTGTTATTAAAACATTAATCAGATACGAAATAAAATTTCAAATACCACTAATAATTAGCCAGGCAGTAGCAATACAGGACGTTCAGGGTATGTGCTTGCCTTTCTTCCCTTCAGTTTTTATTTTTGTTGGATAACTACTTCTTCCTGTTATTCTGTATGAAAGGCCGCCTCAGACTTCCAGCTCGAGAGAGGAAAAGAATGTCTAGATTACAGAAACATATATAATGAACCCCCACTTGTTCCTACTCATTTCTTTGCCGTTTCACCTTAAATGGTCCCTTACTCTCCATTTGTGCATGCTTTCTAGCCTTTCACACAGCCTAAATTACACAGATTCCCTCAGCACAGTCCCTTCGTTATGACTGAGCCCAGGAACAGATCGCATCCTGTCCACAGCCATTCCAGTTGCTCCAGAAATCTTGAAACTCTGCTGTGCATTTCTTTTAAGACATTATTATTAGCAGAAGGAAAAAAATCTTAGAACAGTTCAGGAGCATCCATAACATTTAATGTATTTTTCATCTATGTCACTTTTTGCCACTCACTTAACTCAGGCTAAACAACAAGCTAATCAAGAACATTGGTGTCGCTTAAGTTTGCATATTTTTTTGGTACAGTACGCCTCGGGTACAGAGCATTTGAATTCATTTCAGAATGTCCATCTCCTTTTCAAATGCTTCCTTACAAGGCAAGGCAATATTAAAATCTCAGTTTTCACACCGAATAGGACCCACCTGATAAGTAGGGTATACAATTCAAAGTACTACTGTTATGCATCAGCACAGGGAACATCCCATCACCTTCTCCATCCAAAGGACCAAGTCTAGAGCTTCAATGGGACTATTACTACTATTTTTTTTAAACAAGTCAGTAAAGTTGTCTTGAATTATGAACATAATCCTTTCTGGTTCCTGCTCACATTGATTTGAATTTCTAGTTTGAATTTCTTGAATTTCTAAAATTTGAAAGAATTTCCCACATTCTGTTTGAATTTGATTATTATGTAGCAGACATCTTTGTCAACAAAATTATTTCTCTTTTCATTTGTAATTTTTCTTAGTATATACATTCATTACGTTATTTTCTTTTTCAGTTAATTACTTTTCCTTTCAATTAACAGCTAAGGTATCACTAAGCCTGGGAGTGCTGAAGTAGTAGCATACAACTGTTGAAACACGAGAGATATCTGATTGAGCTCCGAGTATCAAGGGAATGTAAACATAAATCCATTCCACACAGTAATCTCACATCATCAGTACAATTGTGCTTCTCTATTAAATTGGTTTATGATGGAAAAATACTATAGTAAATATGCTAATGCACACTTAATTGGAACAAAATCAGATATATAATTATTTCCATTAGGAGGGAGTACAAAGGCCACAGAGAACCGGAGACTGAGAAGCTTCTGTCCAGAGGCAGGAAAAGAGTGCAAAGACTCGGTGGTAAGGACCGCAAACTTTTACATTTGCAAGGCCTGAAATTTATTTTACAACATGATTATTAGAGAACAAAAAATGTTTAAACCTAGAAGATTTGAGTCTGGTATAGAAAAAGAGAAAACCACGTTACTGATACGCATTTGCATCCTTTAAGATAATGACCTCAACAGATAGTTACTGTGTTATGCTGTTCCAATGAGAGCAATAGTCCATTCTTCTGGTTTCAAAAATGGTTACTTACAAATCTGCAGTTTGCAGCAAAGGACATTTAGCATAGATACAAGACCAAAAAAATTAATGGTAAGCATAATACTTGAAACAGCCTAGCAAGCAAGTTTGTGAACTCCTTTCTCACTTGAAGTGAGGGAAGCACAAGTTAACCAAACCTCAAATATATATTCTTTGATGACCAAAGATAGGATTTAGAGAACCATAACGTATCAGTCTGGAAAGGTATTAGAAGAGATACTAAAGCTTTATTACTTTAATTAATAGACTGGGCCACTGACACATAAAGAAAGGTTTCAACATGTAAATTATGCTTGTCTCAGCACAAACTAAAGATTTACATTGATCTGAAAACAGTTACCCCCTGACTTTTCTTCCATACGGTTTCCAGTTTCTAGTGGTCTCTAAGTAGCCTCCTGGCAAAAATGAGTTTGACACAGCTGAGGCAGCCAGCATTTCTATGACCACACTTGGACAGTCGCTGCTGTTAAGTCAGAAAAATGAGCTGTCAGTATATTATATTCATACTTCTACCGCAGAAACTATTTTAAGGGTTTCTTGATTGGAGTTATTTAGTGGAATGTGCAAGTCTAAAAGGAACAAAGTTTTTGATTTGGTATCTCAAAATTCATAGCTCAACTCTTTCACTGAAATCCTGTTGCCCAGGTGTCCAACTAAGTGTAGTCCAGATAAATGCAAAAAACAATTAGAAAAACATTAAAACAAGCAGGACTAACATTTGTTGAGATGTAGTGCAATCTTACGAGACTCAGTTTCATTATTTCCATTTGATCAGATATGCAATAACTTTAATACTTGGGTTAGCGTATTATTAGCAGTCTACCAAACGGACAAATTTATAGATGGAAAGATGCAGTAACAGACAGACAACTACACTGGCCAGCAGGAGTTGCCAAGCTTTTGTTCACGGCCTCCTCCCTCATTCTAAAACAGCCGATTCTTCCAATACTAATCGGTGCAAGCATACTCAGAAACCTGTAGCTGAAAGAGCCGTGCATTTGCCACATTACTCTAAACACACTTTGACAATATTGGGAGAACGTATTATATTAATGATTATTTTAAACAAAAGTTTTCACAAGTTTTTAAATAAAAGTTTATTAAAGAAATTATTTTGAACAAAAAAGCCAACAGTATCTGTTGTAGTTTAAAAAAGAAAAAAAAGTAACTTGTATTCATGCCCCATAAAGTGAACTGAAGAAATGCTACCGTTATTTCTTCCGCTGTTGTTTGTGACGCTTTCTAGTATGGATTAACTCACATCTGCATCACAAGAATTAAGTATGTACACAGTCCTTTCCGTGCTTCTCTCCAGAAAGTGCTGCATATTAACAGAAAATATTGCAGACAAACCACGGTTCTATTCATTCTGCAGTATTGGAACCAGTGTCTAGGAAAGAAAAAAGAAAGTGAGAGTAATACATACCCCCACTACACTTGAGTATAAATTAAAGAGAACCATTACTATTATCTAATACCTTCCCCAACCTCAGAAGCATTCCCCAAGAATTTTAGAACATGTTCTGTACCTACTCAGTTCCCTCCACTGCTACCAATGCGATGCACGAACTGCTTGTGCTGCTTCATTTCAGTTCGCAACGTTGAAAAGAGACAGCACAAAACCGCAAGGTTGTGCACACACATCATTTTCTATAAGGCATTAAAAATATAAGCAGCTTCGCTCTGACTTGTAGTGATACACAGACACTTTGTTGCAGTCAGCCACAAGCACATCTGGCTAAATCACAGGATCGACTAAAGAGAAAGGGTTTTGCACGTACAGTAGCATAAGCTGCTATGGAGCATGGGCTATAGTTTATTATGCATTTTGAAACAGATGCAAGAATGAGCATGATCTTCATAAAACAAATGAGAGTAATTCTCCGTTCTGAACTTTTGTCAGAAGCAGCAATTAACACCAGTGCAATTTCTGGTGTTACTACCATTACTGCTTTCTTGTTCTTAGAGCGATGGAAAAAATATATAACTTGGATACGGAGAAAGACAAGTCACTGCTTACTACGTTCCTTTAGCAAGTCAACTTCCTGTGGGATAACAAGGCTGTAACGTTAATAGCAACTTTAAGTCACCCAGTTCTTTAAATCTTATCTGCATACCTTATCATGACTGAACGCGATTTAATACTTGGAAAATAAGTCCTCTACTAGCTATAATAAGCACACAAAAACCAAACAGAGTAAGGTTGGCTACTACCAGAAGTTGAGCGAACAATGAACTCTGTGAACTCTTTAGAACTACAACTTGAAGTGACTACTGTAATCATGCCAGGATCAGGAAGCCATGAAGAATCTGTTTCAGAGGTCTAGGGTATATTTAAATAAAGCCTTTTCCATTCTCAGTTCTTCCTTTTACCATCACTCCTCGGGGATGAAACAAGTGGCACCATTTCACACATCTTTAGTGATATTCTGTCACACTGATGGTTTTAAAAGTTATAAACCAGCTTGACACAAAAGTCACTAAATGACATTTTCCAGTAAAGAATTTCAAGGAACATTGACAAAAGTAATCCAGTCAAGCAGATATGGAACATACACTGCCGTAAGCAGTGCACATACAGTGGCCTGTTGAGCAATATATAAATCCTATAATACAATTTGAGTTAGGGAAGCATTTAGTTTGCTTTTGTTTCATTTCTCATCATACGTACAAGGGAGTACAGAGCCCTGCTTTTGTCTGAATAATACAATCAATCTAGCTTTAATCAGACATTTGGCCAAAGCTTTGTATAAATGATCAAGCCTTCTGTCTCAGCTTATTTATATCATATTCCATACTTACTTTTTCCGTCACATGCTACAATTTTCACTTTATCCACTTTCACAAGTTCAGTGACCTCCCTAAATTCAACATCATTCAGTACAAACGTCCATACGTTGTCACAGAACCGGTATGTATTCAGAGACCCCTTTAAAAAGACAAGAGACATTTTCTATAGGATGCATCCCAAAAGTAGCAGCAAATATGACGTTTACTACCTACTGAACTACGTACCTTCTAGAACTAGATTTGCCATAAAGCCAACTGTGAACCGGAATGCACATAAACTCGGCAAGCAAGCAATTCTGACAAAACTGTAGTTTAAATGCCCTCCAGTGGCTGAAGTTTTCAAGACCACGTAGGGACCTTATAGTCTATCCCAGGGGAAGTTCCACAGGTATGCTAAGAAGTTTTATAACTTTTCTAATGTGTATAAAGGATCAGTATCAGAAAAGATTTCTTAAAACACAGGCCATATGAAATATCAGTTATAGCAGTGATCATAACAAGATGTGAATTCTGCAATTGTTTAAATAAAGCAATAGTTTAAATAAAACATCATGACAAAACAGACCTATGTGACGTAAAGGGATATCCCTCATGTTTGACGTATTACTGAGGATGTTGATATCTAAACCTTTTGGCCTTCATCTTCACGTATTTTAAACTGATATTGACATCTTTTTAATTTATCCACTACACACATGCTGAACAGTTTTCTATACTGTGTTACATACACAAAGCAAGTTAAGTGTGTTAAAGACGTTATGCTTTTTTAACATATCTATACGGTTTAAGAATCTAAAATCTTAAGAGCTCGCTTCACTGATGCATTCCGCATAGACTGTAGAGGAAATATTAGGACATAAGTTAACAGGGAACGGTTTTGTTTTTTTCCTCAAAATTACAATCAAGTTGACATTTAACAATTTGCTGGCTATCTGACATTAATTAGGATGGCTAGCTGGGAAAAAATCCCAAACTTATTTTTCTACGGTACCTACAGAAAATGGCTACAAAATGATCCAGTGACTTGCACAGGGGTAGATCTACAACTCTCTAGTCTCTCTTCACGGTATAGATATAGCTGAAAATCTGGCCTCATCTCGCTTCTGCTGGGAACAACTAAGAGAAGCAAAAGTCTCCTTCCCCATCTGCAAGACACTGAGGGTGGCAATGCTACCCATCTAAGCATTTCCCTCTTCCCCTGCTTTCATCCGCCCACCAAAGCCGTTTCTGATTTTGGCATTCCTTCAAAAGATCCCCACCAGAATACAAAGATAACAAGCCTTACAACTGCATACAGAAAATACATGTAAACAGTCATTATTTCAGACTCCAAAGGGACCTTGGCAAGTTTTTGCTTAGAGCGCACAGCTTTTAAGGACGTTCTGCATCAACACTTACTGCACTTCAACGAACAACTTTTATATATTGTTATCTTACCCTGAAGTTAACTCTGTTCCTGACTCGTTGTGCCAGTGCCGAATTTATAGCTTTGTCAAACTGAAGTAGCACCTGAAGGGCCAGCTGAGGTGTGATTTGCTGCGACTAAAGTAGTTTCAAAAAAAAAAAAAAAAGTTTTGCGTTGTTTCAAAGTAAACTCAAAAATGCAGTAAAAAATTAAAAACATCAAAACCAAGTTCACGTGAAGCAGATCTCCACAAGAACAACTTACAGAAGTATTACGTTCCTGTGTTTAACTTCCTTTGTGCTATTTAATACTCTGAGAATTAATGATGTGCTAACATAATTTTTTGGTGCTACACAAGATTTCTTTTGATAAACGTTAATTGGAAACAACAGAGGAGCAGGAAATCGATCACAGTGTTTCAGATTAACCCGGCTGTTCATTTACTGGGCCGCATAACAGGGGATTATGTCACTTAGATAAAACGTTTTCCTTCGTCTAGAACGTTAAGGAAATGATTTCCCACGTGGAGTACCAATAGCTTTTGATTTCAATCAATAAATTTCCCAAACGTTGGCCATAAGTACCCCGCCACGGCAACCACAAGCCCGTTTTACTATCTAGCCAACCTCCCTTTCTGCGACGCGAATTGCCCAGACCCTCACCCCGCAGGCACCTGTATCAGCTCATCCAGACTCTCCTGGAGACTGTTGCCCAGCGTGGTGTTCCTGTAGAGCTGATAGGCCATGGCTGGACACCTGCCTGCTCATCCACCGCGCTGCGCCTCGGCTGAGTCCCCGCTCTCCGTAAAAAAAAAAAAAAGGAAGTTAATATATATGCACACAGATAAACCACACAACAGAGCCCTTAACGTACGATGCACGGCAAGAGCAAACAGCATTTAAAAACCACTCCCGGACACCGACCGACACTTAAGAGGGCTCGGGAGCGCAAAGCGCCGATAACCGGGGGAGG
>VYZM01013423.1:34746-48534 GCA_013398915.1 Dromas ardeola | reverse complement strand
TTTTTTTTTTTAAATCTGCCTTAGGACTAGCAAAAAAATGCTGCTTTGTAGAAACCGGTGGATGGTTGATAGTCCTGCACGAGATGTACTACTCCTCTCTACAGTAAGAACAAGCTACAGTCTAAACCGCATCTTCTGGAAAGTAAGTTTTGCATGGAGGTGAATTACTTTTAAAACCACCAGCGGTTCCAAATTGAGAGAGGCTAAGGCTAAGTTTCTCTTCTAACAACCTAATTGTCTAACCTACCTGGCCAGTCTCCCAAACTATAACCAGCCAGTTTTTCAAAATAATAAAAACAATGACAGCTCTTCTAGGCCATGAACCCGTAAGAGAAGGGAGGCAAGCTTTTGGAGTTGTTTTTCTGCAGCTGTAAGAACTGAACCTAGTACATAAGGATCCAATAGGTCTGGAGCAGTGATCTCTAGAAGCAACGGTCCTGGTCGAATACCTGTTCGCCTGCACAGTATGCGGCTGCAGCTCATCCCTGCCCTCACTGCAGTATCTTAGGAAAGCACGTTTTAACATGACTTAACAGGACTAATCACAGAAAGCGTAACAAAAGACGGTAAGCTAATGCAAACAAGCTATGCATAAACATACAGCTGACAATGTAACTCCACAGAAGTATATCATATTCTAGCTTCCAAAGTGACTCATACACACAGCCAAAGAACTCCCACTGCCGCCCTCAACAAATTTGGTAACTAAATTTCAACAGGTCCTTTCCCCCCATTATAATAAATAATGCCTACAACTGCTTTCAACCTGATTGAAGTCTCAGCATCAAATACTGCCTGTCATCTCTCCTCTATACAGCTGTTTCATTTACAGAAGTGATGGTAGTATTGTTGTGACTGTTGTACTGGAGTTTTTAAATAGTTTTTACATTACTGTTTGAATGTCTCAGGTTTGCATCCTGAATACAACGGGCCTTGCAATAGAATTGGGCCAAATTATGGGCACTGGGGAGAAAAAAAAAACCAAGCAGAGCTGTTGATCAATATGTACTGAAAGGGCTTCTTAAATTTGACAGGCTTACTACTTCAGGTTACACACTGCAAGATTATCACTTAATTGGAATTCCTAGAAAACATTCAACACGTGTCACTAGCTTTACCTGCTAGCTTTCAGAAAGAATTTAAATTCCTTTTACGTTAATCTCTCAGTTTTCTTCTCTATGTCCGTTACCCAATTTAGACAATAAACCTCCCTCGATTGTTATGCACGCACAGGAAGAATCATTAAAAAAACAAAGCCAAGTTAGTAGCAAAACCTTTCAGTACATTTGTTAGTGATAGAGTGAAAAAATAACATATCCATTCAAAAAGTTTCATCAGCTGCTGGAATAGCTTGAATAGTTAGCAGGAGACTGAAAATTAAAAAAATGAAAATCCAATGTTTATTAGCAAGGAACATAGGCACTGCAAATACAAACAGCACTAAAAATACTGATTTAGATTGCATCTGTGCAAGTTAATAACTATAAAGGTAATGAATACCAAAAATACTTAATTCAAGATTCAATACTAGAACTTCTTCCAGAGTTGCATCTCTGCTGATGCACAGCTACAGCTTAGCACCTAAAACCAGCTCTTCCTTCAGGTATCACTTCTTGTTAGAGACCATGAAACTTGATTTAACCAATTCATACAGAAGCACCGCTTTTGCCTCTTGAAGATTCAGTTGAGAATGCACCTATCCCCTCACAAGTGAGCAACTCATGTAATGTAAGAGTAATAGAGACTATTCACAAATATCTGTTTGAACATCAGGGCAAATTCTTTCAGCTGATACTATATAGATGAACTGTACTTGCAGACAGTATCGTTACTTTCATGCATAAAAATGTTGTCACTAGTGCATGTTTATATTTACAAATGCTTATTCCTTTATGCAAGCCAATCAACTGGGAGTTAGTTGCAGTGCAAATCATCTTATCTAGATGCAACCCTAATCAAAATATGAATATACCTTTTCTGTTTCTTTCTAAACTTTTCTTCTTCATACCTTGGTGAGGAAAAGTTTGAATTCAGTAAATATAACATATGAAGGCCAAATTCAACAGAAGCTGCAAACTGGTATTAGTGTCAATACCGTTTGTAGAGACATACCAAGTTTTGAAGCTGATATAATTAACAAAAAATATATTATACCTCCAACATTTATAAGCATTAAACAAGAAGCATTAAGATTTAGTTACTATGACATAACATGAATTCAATACAACTTCTTGTACAGTATTAACACCTATCACTAAAATTTAAAGTCTGTACTTATAGCATTTTGAAGGCAGATGTAATCCTCCACAGAAGTCTGAGAATTAACTCCGTAAGTCAACCAAGTTCAGCCTTTGCAGAACAGTTAACGGTTCATCAGTACAGAAAGGAGTCTTTCAAGACTTGGAATGACAGTCTGAATATTCATTACACATCCTTCAAAAGCCCCAGTAAAAAAAAAAAAAAAAAATCTAAAGATAGCACAAGACTGCTTCAGCATTGTCATGCCTTTCCTCCCCACCCCAAGAAAACTGTGTTCTCTCTATTTCATAAAAAGTTAAATTGTGCAACTGATACCAGCTGAACGTTTACTGCAATAACCAGCTATTTGCAAGGGGGAGGGATTTGTGAATTTGTCTCACATGGATGTGCCCTTCTGTCCACACAGTGAGACTATGCCAGCTTTCTTTATGGAGCTCACAGTTTGTGATCCCATGTTGCGATGCATACTCGACAGGTTTTGTATCTTATACCCTCTCATAGGCTGATCAGAATTGTTAGTGTTTTCATCTGGATTTTTTAAGACACAAGTTTATGGTTTCTACTCTATTACTGCACCCACAAATGCTACTGACAAAAGCATCACTATCATATTTGAAAGCACAGTTGTGCTGAGGTTAAAATGGATATTTATACCTGGAGGGAAGGAAGAAGAAAAAACCAAGGACATTGATGCTGCCTTCACCTCTTCACCAAAGTAGTTTCAGAACTGTTATGGGTAGGGATTTAGCATTTTTCCACCACAACACTTCTTTTAAATGACATCCCAACCCAAGTCATATTTCACCACTCAACTTGTTCTACATTTTAGCATGAACACTGAAGATACTGTACGTAACTTCAGTATCAACATGCCCAGAATTTCTCACTCACAGGCCAGTTTAGTATACTAAGGGGTAGATCAACTGGAATGAGGCCTTGTCTCTAGAAGACGAATGCGCACACCGTAATGGGGTAGTTACGCAAGGCACTATCTGTGAAAATCCCTATACATTAACATTTTGACTATCCAAGCTACTGCATACCAAACTGTAGTTAGCAGTGTCATCAAACATGGATACTCCTCCTAGAGATAGCAATGATCTGAATTAAATTCAATTTTATTAAATGCAAAGTATTACATTCAAACCAATCATTGAATACAATATATACCGGTTCTAAAACATGATCAGTGTAGAACATGTTTGAATAATAAAACGTACTGTTTTATGCATTCTGGGATGCCAACGTATTCCATGGGGATGAGTTCAGCTAGTTCTGCCAGGGTAAAGACATACCTAATTTTTTGGCTGAATTTTGAGCTGTGGAAGAACAAATGCAGGGTACAGTTACAACTTAAAATTTTTTTCAGTAGCTCAGTATTAAAACAGGTTTTGAAGTTTAAACTAAACAGTTGTTAGGATTATTAAAAAAAAAAAAAAAGGAATAGCTTCCAGAGTATTACCTAATAAAAGGTTTTGTGATGGCCAGAAGTGTTCTGATGAACCAAGAAGGATGAACTATGATTAATGATTTCAGATTCTTCCTTAACCTGAAGAATTCAAACATAAGTGGACATAATTACTAGAACAAAAAGGCAGCACAACAAGGGGTTTTAATATATAAAAAGTATTTTTTTGCAAGCACAACATTCCATTATTAGAAATTACCATCTGCCAGAAGGAAAAAAAAAAAAAACCACCCACACAACTCTATACTAAAAATTTAAGATGTAGTATCCCTTTGACAACAATGACAAGGAAGTAACATTCCAAAGAGAAGCTTCTTTGAATCATTATGCACAACTAGTGATGAAGTTGTTCACGAAGGACCCCTCCCTTACTACCTTATCATATTAATACGTGACGTTTTAAGGACGGTCTACATGGTAACAGTATTCAGTATTCTAACACTACTATTTTCATTAAGAAAAAACAACAGTAAAAAACCCCAGGCATGCCTATAGCATTATTCCACAGCGTCTAGCTTAGGAAGAGGTTTTCAACACAGCAGGCAATTTGCTTAACGAAATCTTAACCAGTACGTACCAGACACCACATTAAACAGCAATTTTTCCTAAATATGTATGTCACTGAGCATGTGAATATTTTTTTTGTAAGAAAACACTGCAGTGCTGCTTACCTTCTATCAATTTGCTGGTAACATTTCCTAAGCCAGCCTAAGCTTGGCATTTTTCTCCGTGTTGTTGCACCGTTCAGGTAAACTATCATATAGTTCTCTGCTACTAACAGCTCTAAAGTGCCAATTACATACCTGCAAAGACAAGCAAAGAAAACTTTCAAGTGAAGATCTGTGGATATTAAAACAATTCCTAGTAGCGCTCAATATATTTAAAAATATAGAGTTGGCAATAGCATTGAGCAACATCTAATAACTTTTTTTTCCTTCCCCTGGAAGCAGATTAGTTGCTTTTCTATTTGTTATCTTTCCGTCATCTGAAACATAAAAAGCTTCATTTAAAAAAAGAGAGAAGTAATTGCCCTTACATTAAAACAGTAAGTTTCACAATGTGAAATTAAGACAGTATTCAGATGCAGATGACGACTTACTTAAATAGATTGTCCATTAGGTATCTGTAGTTAGGCTGGCTGCTTTCAGGCATAAAGCAAACAGCAAACACAACAATGGCATTTAGCCCATCACCGTAATAACCTAGAAACAAGGAAAAAAGCAGTAGTGACAAAGGTAACTACACATTGATTACATTTACAGAAAGCCGAGCACATTCAGTGAGCTTTTTCATTATTTACCTTGAAGAGTTTTACAAATATCTATTCTATATGGATGGATTCATAGTTATAGAAAACCTTAAGATTTCTTTTTCAAGTTTGTCTATTTCTAAAGAAATAGCTGAAGTTGATGTAAATCAAATGGCGTACCTACAATCAACATCTCGGTACATTTAATAACATTTTATACGGTCAACTTTTCTATCTTAACTCCACAGACTTCTGGGAAGAGTCATTAAATTGATTTATGCCTTAGTAGGTCTACAGTTAACGCTTTCAACACTCTTAAAACCAAAAAATTATACTGATAGCACTGATACTGTAGGACAGGTAAGTCCATCTTATTACGTATGTGTATCTTAGCAGCTTCATCAAAACGTATACATTTTGGAACTTTAGTTTAATAGGGAAAAAATATTAAATCAACCATGCGCCTTAACTCTGCAACAAATGAATCACCACGTGAGTCTTTATGCCCAAAGCTCTTCTTATGCCACTCCGACTCGCTTAAAGAAGGAGTGTCTCAAAGGTTCCCCTCAGCACATCACTAATTCTTACCGCCATGACTGATAACTTTTTTATAGGGTTCAATTGCCTTCATGTCCACCCTGTGGTCCTGTTCTCCAATCCTAAACATTCGCCAGCGTCGACCATCATCTTTCTCCTCTGACGCAGTGTATTCAGTAAGTGATCCTTTCCTAATTACATCAGTAGTTTTTGGTTTTGGAAGATCATCTGCCAAAGTTAAAACATGTTCAAGATCCATCATGAATACTATGTGTAGTGACAATCAATTACAACACAGGTTAACCACTTTGCTATTTAATCTATTTTAACATTCTTTAGCCAGTCAAACATACCAGCTGACTTAATGCCTTCAGTCATTACAAAATAGGATCTTATGGGCATCACATATTTTAACACAACACTCTATGTTGGAAGTTATCCATTGACTGTAATATTCTATCTTAAAGTACATAACAAATTTCAATTCACGTAGAAAGCCTATTTAATTGTAGGCTTTTAGAACACGGACCATGATGAATCTCACCAAAATAGACAAAGTGGTTAACTCCAATAATAATTGCACAGGTTGCTTGATCACAGATTTACATAAAAGCATGATTTCAAACATTGGCAGTACCTTGCAAGCAGGCATGCAGGCAAATCTATTAGAAATTAAATCTAATTCACGTGCGCGCAATCAATACATATGAAATTTGTGCTGACAGCAATCTGTAAAACAATTTGCTCCAATTAAATTACGATTCTTAACTTTGTTGCATAGACCTTACCCAAAGCGAGAAAAACCTACTGCAAGTTAGTTGTCTGTTCCCAAGACAAAGCTGTTAATTGAAACTATCCTTCCAGGAAAATGAAGGCAGCAGCATTAAAGGAAGAAAAGACAGAAACCCTTTTCAGCACTTTTAAAAACAAGGCACAAGCATCCGGAACATTTCCTTCGCATCATTGCAAAACTAACCCTAAATACCAATTCGTCACTAAAACGATGAAAAACCTTTCACACAGGTAAAACCACAATCTCTGTTACAAAAACTTTACCTGCAATTTGTCTTTGGCTAATTTAAAAAAAAAAAAACAAACAACCTTATTCTGAAGTGTGTTTCCTTCTCTATTTATAAGCTACCACGGAATGAAGAACAGGTAGTGTTTCATACGTAACAGTGAAAAGAGAGCTTCCTGTTTATTCAGGAATTAAAATTATTTTATTTCCCGAACAAATAAAAAAATAACAACTGAGTTTACATGTTTACTTATTAGAGACATTCTTAAGTCATGAAGTTTACAGAAGTTAAAAGACTCCAACTGTTTGACTGACACAACAGTTCTTGACTTACATAAAAGGGCCTTAAAGCATAATTAAACTGCAAGTTTAAAACTTATGCTTTAACTCTTACGCAGAACTTTTTTTACTTCAAATAAAATTTTAGAATCTCCAGGTTTTGCCTATAAGAATAAGATTAAGCATCTATTCATTTCTTAAAATTAAGACCATTACCAGTGTGGCTATAGCTAAGTTAGCTTCCTATCAAGTCATTTCAGAACTCCTTTACACAAAATAGAGGCTCTTCTGCCACTTCCAGTCGATCCGGAAAGCATGCAAACTGTAAGGCTACTGACCTTTTGCCATTGTCACCACAGTAATATATGAGATCAGGTGTTAACTCGATATTTTAAAAAAATACCATTCAGTCCTCCTTAAATACAAAGGCTTGCAATTCATCGATTTCCAACTAGCTAATCTATAATCTATATCCCTTTATAACTTTCACCTCCATTGAAAACTGATCTATAATACATGCAAAACACCTTTGATTTTTTTTTCCCAGGTTGGTTCTTAAAACAATACTGCAATGGAGAGGATAATGCATAACTTTGAGTCTTACAGGTGTTTAATGACATTCACCTAAGTTTATTTGGATTTATGGCTATTATGTTGCCTGCTTACTAATCATTTGAGCTGATCTGCTCTTTAAAAATTCATTGCGCCTATTTCTAATTTCTAATCTAATCACTCCCTTCATATTTTTCCTCTTGTAATTGAGTCATAGTTATTTCCCACCTGAAAAACTGTTGACCTGCACATAAGAAAATAGGAGTATTTTAGGGCATCAGACAAAAGTGACAATATACTTACCTTCCCATTCAAACTCATTGCTGTTTTCTGAAGGAGTGTCTAAATTGTCCAAATCAATCTCTCCACTCTCATCCAAGTCATCAGACAAAACAGATTCCCCACTGTGATCCAAAGTTAAGCTAATATCTGGAGCCATTAGTTTCTTCCTTACTTTGGTTCCATTAACCTCTATTTAAAAAAGCAAATAATTTATTTTCAAAGCTAGAATGAGTTTAGATAAGCGTATTAACAAGACAGAAGAGCACAGTGCTTCCTCAGAATGCACTGTAAGTTAATGACCATAATTTCGGTGATTTATCTGGAATAAAAATTAGACACAGGGTGAAATGATCAGCACTTGGAGGTCAAAGTCCTCAAGACCGTACGCTAACCTGATTGCATACACACTACGATCGCAATGATTGACCGCCATACTCCCTACAGAAGAAAAACCTGAAGTGCTGCCACCACCTAAGCAACTATAAGCCATGCTAGCTGTATCAAAGTGCACCATGAGTTGTTCTAGATACTGTACTAAAGCCTTGCAAATAATCCAGTGAATTCACGTCCCTAGCCCTTGTTAGGTATTGGTAGCATCACAACCATCTTTGGTGAAACAAAAAAATAATATAAAAGCTGCAAAAAAAAAAAAAAGGGGGACAAAAAATTAAAGAAACTATTAGGTGAATATACAGCACACTTTGAGACACAAGGCAAATACTTGTGCGATTTAGACAGCAGTTGAAAGCGGGAAATAAAATACAATGACCAGTACAGCACTGTAAATGACACAACGAAAGCAGACAAACAAGATCAAAAAAAAAAAAAATAAATGTAAAAAGACCCCATTATTATTTCCCCTCCGACCAGTCAGACAGGCAACGTTCTTAAAAGGCCACAAAGGTCTGAAGTTTGGAGTGAAACTAAGGTGGGCTCCCACTGATGCACAGAAGCCAAATAATGAACCAAGATTTTAAGACAGGTCAGGAAGTGAGTGCAATAATTAAATTTTGTCCAGTATTACCTGGATAGCTCTGTTCACAGGGAGGATGAAGAGTCTCACATTTTATTCCAAAAACCCTTTTCTTTCTAGACAAGATGTTTATAATACCCTTCACATAGAATTGTTTCCTCCAGCCTGACTCAATAAAAAACCAAAAGACCACCCCACGTAAAAAAAAAAAGCCACCAAAACCCACCCCAAAACAAAACGGAGCTTTAAAACCACCATCTTAGCAGGAAGCAGTCAGCTTGATGGGAGTGGAATGTTCTTACCAGCTTCGCTTTCTGTTCCAGCTGCAGCCAATATATCTGACTCAACTGGATCATCCTCTGGCAGGGGCCTGGTGCACAAGGAAGAAACTACTGTTACAAAACTTCTTTTGTATTTTTAAAATAGTTAGCTAAATACCAAATATTTAGACTTACAAACCGCTAAAAAAACCACTGTGGGATAGTACTGAACTAAATTTACTTATAGCCTAAGTTTGAGATTTCAGTAAACAAAGCACCCAAGTAGCAGAAAATTCCTTTACACCATTCAAATGACCACCTGTCAATGTGACAAATGCCAAAATACTGGTTGCCACTAGTGTGTGTCAGCCTTAAGAAAACTTGTCATATCCTCGATGGAGAAAATTTGACATTAAATACATTACCGAAGGAGTTTAGTCATGTTATTATAGAATGCCTCTGCAGTCAGCTGTTTTAGTTTCTTTGTAGGCCCAAGCATCACTAGCAGTCACAACTGCTAAAAATTTTGCTCAGAAATGTTGCTTAATGAAATATTTGGGCCTTCAGACACTGGTAATAATATGCAAACAATGTAGTTGCAGAAGATTACCACAGAAAACAAACAAAGCCAAACTTCGGAATTTTCACTTGATTAACTCTGGCAAGTTCACCAGTGGCATCCCTGTATTACTTAACTTACAGACGAACACGAAGTGATCCCTTTTCAGACCATAAAGAAACATGCTACAAAACCTGCTCAAGACTACTGCATTAGTGAAAAGCACTTCAAGATTATTATTGAGTGTTAGTTCACCAGAAAGATAAAGAGGTAGCTCATTCTGGATGTTATGCATTTGATTTGAATTACTTGAAAAAAATAAAAACCTTGGAAAATCTTCATCTTGCCATTCTTCCTTAAACTCAACACCTTCCATTCTCCAGCCAACTTAAATTGCTAATAGAAACTCCTGATCAGCCAGAACCTCGTCTTCAGGCCAGTGGGCTAAAGAGGAGCTGCAGGAACATAGCAGAAGATGTTAGTCCAATACTATTGTAATTCCCATACTCGTAACACATCCTTCACTTATCACCAAGTTGAGGCGATAAGTGCAGAAAAGGAATTAAAAAAAAAAAAACAACCAGGGAAAAGCTTATGGGTTGTTTCCTTTTTTTTTCCTCTCCCCATACAAAACTGCTTACGGAATGGTTTATCATACAACAATTTAGGTTGGAAAGGATCTCATGTAGTCCAATGCCCTGCTCAAGCAGGATCGACCTCTCAGTTAAAATCAAGGCCCTGCGCAACCTGATCTTTCATCTAGGATTACAATCAGTTCACTCCAAACCGTAAGAAACCCGACAGTTCTCTAGGTTCTACAGGAGATATTGAGTAAGTATATATTTCAAGAACGCCACCCCCTGATGGTCACATCTAAAATACAACCCAGTTCTTAAAAAAGGTGTCTTCAGAGAACTCACCCTGTGATGTGCAAGCCACACTGTGTTTTTTCAGGCTCACCCATCACCAGCAACAAGGAATCCCCAGTAATGGAACATAATAAACCATTCTGCTGACATACAAGTCCAAGTCAGTTGAAGCTCTTGGCTGCGTTGGCTCTAAAGATTGGCAGGAAGAGGTAAACTTATCAATGAAGATGTTAAGAAAATCAAGATAAGGAAAACAGGAAACTGAATGATATTTTTAAATGCAAAGCAGCAATCAACACCGAACACCAGTAAGTACAAAGTTTGAATGCAATCATACTGTTAATACAGTCAGAGAGGCAATTTATTTTTTTTGTGGCTAAAAAGAAACAAGTTACACTTACTGTTCTGTAGGATCACCTTTCACAACAAATCTGTTTCTGATCTCCTGACCTGATTACCACCAGAGGCTGATTTTAAAACATCCTGCAATTCTTAAAGCTACACTACACAAGCTGATTAATGAAAAAAATTTAAAAGACCCTTTTTTTGTAAAACTGCAGTACCAGAGACAAATTGAACACTAACAACCACTAATTATATTACTGACATCTCCCTGCTTCCCTCACCCAGGAAACAAAAATAAAATTTCTAGAAGGTAGCAACCTGGTTCCACTTAAGAGAGTCAGACTCCTTGTTTGAATCGATCCGCCTCTGCACCGCTCAGCTGCTGGCAGTATCTGCCTGTGCACAAAATCTCCAAGAAGTTGCCCCCAGCAATTCTCCTCCCAGTGTTTGGGGTCGTTATTTGCTGCTTGAATCATATGACTTTCCTCATGAAACACATCCTCTCTTTCATTAAGATGTTGATATTCTCAGCGTACAGTTTCTCGGGGGTACTAACCTGCCGACTGTTTCAACAACGAATTTTAAATCTTTGCTTGGAGATAAGATCATATTGTGATCAGTAGTAACAGTGAATATGTGCGTAGTTCTTTACGCATTTGTTTCAGAACACTGAGATGAAGCAGGAGGAGTTTCACAAGGTACCCTACGCAGTCCAGAGAATGCAGTGGTTACAATCAGGACGGAACAGACCATCTGATGCAAACACGCAGTTTGCTGTAAACAGACACTAAACCTAAAAAAAATTCTAAACTGATGACTTCACTTTTAAGGGACAGATTAAGAACTGAAGAGAAGTGACAGTTAAAAAAAAGAAGCCCAAACCAAAATACCACCACAAACCAACCCTGTCACTGTGCTGGTGGCTGTAAGATGCTACTCTTGAGCTCACCTGCACGGCGTTCACAATACAGTTCTCCCAAGACAGTTCAAAGCAGGGTTTTGATCCAAGACTTGAACAGTGTTCTCATCGCACTTTTTAAGAATACCAAACACCAAGTAACATCTATTAGTTTCAGAAGTACAGCATTTCGGTACAGAAGCAATTCTGACCTGCATGTATTTTGCTGCATTGAGATAAACCTGATACGCTAAGACAGGCACAGAGTTTAAAAGGTTACTCAGGCTGTAGGCAAAGTTTAAGACACTTTTACAAAACACTTCTCACATTACTTACAGAATTCTCATCAGCAACTTACGAAGGTAGATGTGAAAGCAGTCATTCACTAAATACCGCCTAGTACAATTGCAAACAACTTACAGGTAAGTTCCAAGTTCAACATCAGATAAGCTTGAATTTAGGTTTTCAGCATCCTACTTAACATGCAGACTAAGTAGTTGTTTTGGATGTTTCGACTTAAGAGTCTCATGTACAAAAGCACTATCATTTGTCAACTAGAAGAATGAGAAATTAAGGAGGAAGGGTAATCTGCTCAGGAGAGTTAGAAAAGTGCTGACTTTAAAGTTAACTACTGAATAATTTTACATTACTAATATAAATGCTTACAAAGCAGGGGGAAAAAGTATACTATTTCTGCTTATACAAACTAAAGCAGACTTTAGAATAGTCTTCCTACAGCTGCTGTAGTAGTGCTGTTTTTAGCTGTTTTAGTGCTGTTTTCTGTTTTTACTATGCCAAAGTCTCTTTTTAAAATTCAGCTGTAAATCAAATATCTAAAAGCTTAACTTGAAAAATGTAATATATTGTAATAATGCAAGTATTTATTAGTCACGTAGAAGAACAGCAATTAATTTCTACCTGATCCTAGCACTCTTCATGGCCAACTCAAAAAGTCGTGGTTTCTGAGAACAGCAAGCCTGATCTTTTTTACTCTCCATCGCTCGTTACTTTCCATTTTACTTAAAGAAATGGAATTGGGAGATTGGGAGCTATCTAAAGGTCAGAAACTCCAGCACATCAAAGAACATCCTGATGCAGGATTGCCACGTGGTTCTGCTCTCTTACTGGAGAGCATTTTTATTTTTATTTATTTTATTTATTTTGCAAGACAATTGCAATGATAAGCACACTACTGAACTATGTACCTGATCAGCAAAGAACAGCATTGTTAGTCTACTTTTTTCTACATTTAACCTTCACTATTTCAACAGAAACATTAACTGTGCATTAGTTAAGTGAATTCCAGGTTCCAGGCATTAAAGAGGTGCCTCTAAGAGTATTTTCAAGTTTGATTTTACAGCAAGCCAAGAGCAACGAATAGATATATTTTCTGGTAAACACATCCACATGGTGCAGCGCTCTATAATTTCTAAATGTTTTTATAACCTCATTGGCTTTTAGAATGTGGCCACACTAGCCACAGCCCCAGGAAATATTTCCCAGATCTGAAGACAGACATCCAAACTTTATCACTTACAAGTTCGCATAATGATGCGATGCCAAGACTTTATTTAAAAATAAACAAATCAATTCTTCATCTCCTTTTACTCCCTTCTCTCAGCATCAAAGCATGGAGAAATCAGTCAACTGAACAAGAAGACTTTAGAAAACACTCTTGCTTTCATCTGCGAGGATACTACTTTAAACTCCACATTCAGAGCAACAGAAGAACATGCATGTCTGAATCACTGAGATTCATTTGAAGCTAAATACTAAAAGGAATTTATACCTTGCTTAAATACAACCAATATTCCTTTGTAAGATTTAAATATGCATACAAGTTAACCAGAAATACTCAATTACTAGTTCGTGTATTACATCAGTAGCTGGAAATAAGGCGGAACTAAAATAAAAGGCACTAGAAAGCACCTCTAACTTCTACGACATAGCTCTATACTCTGTATTTGCTAAACCTACATGGGAAAAAGCCATTCCGCGCACAACCCCCCCACTCGTTATTCGGCCACACACGAGGAAGGGGGCGGGGGGGGCGTCTGTAACTGCAGGAAACCCCAGCCTCAGTAGCGAAAACAAGGCTGAGGTTTGCGCTGCTCTGGCGCGACTACCCTACGGGGGCAGGGGAAGGATTTTCAACTTTAACATTTCCGTGCTCCGAACTCTTCCCTCCGCCACTCCCGGCGCCGGCCAGAGGCGCTGCACAGCGAGACCAGCGGCGGAAG
>VYZM01013423.1:13521-26329 GCA_013398915.1 Dromas ardeola | reverse complement strand
TTTTTTTTTTTTTTTAAATAACAAGGAACATGGCTGTAATGGTTCGTTTGTTCTGGCATCATATGGCATCACTTAAGTGATTGGTTTAAGCAAAAACTTAAACTTTCTGTGCCTGATCTGGCCTACCTGACCTCAGTGACAGTTTTGTTTAAAGTAGTAGTGTGTTAAGAATTACCGTGATTCAGGAATAGACCGAGAATTTCTAAAAATCATCTCTGAAGTTTGAGAAGATAAGTAAACTGTTCTGTTTTGTTATTGTTTACTGGTTATTTTTTACTGGTTTTGGATGAGCTTTCCTCATGTACTCTGTAAATGTACTTTGGGCTTGGTGGCATCCTACTAGTCTAGCAAAATTCTCACAGAATACTAGTAGAGCTGGGTAACAAAAATCAACAACAAAAAAAGAAAGCAAACAAAAGAGCCCAAGAAACCAAGCACCAAAAACCCCCCCAAACTCCAAACATTAGCTACTGCCATCACAACTAAACACATAAACTTTGAGATCCTAGGAATTAACAGCAGAAGATACTCATGGATAAAATTAAAGAATTGAATTCCTTAAGGGATAGTGAGACCTTCAGCAAGCAAACAAGATTCTACCTTTCTGCATGTATAAGGGCCCCAATTTGTGATGCATCTCCGCTGTTGCTGCACTGGCTGCTGAAGTTACCAAGGCCTCCTTGCAGCTTTCTGGCAGAGGATGCCACGCTATGACACAGGCTGTAGAACAAAACATTGTTTCTTTTCTACTACAGTTTCCAGCCTGTTTTACCAGCACAAGTTGAAAGCTGTGGCAATTTAAACTGAATTATTAGATTATTAAGTTAATGAGTAAAAGCTCTCTTTGCTGGCTTTACCATGGAAGCAGTAACAGAACAAGTCGTTCTGATAACCACTCCTGAATTGGAGATAATGAATCAAAACCTTTTGGATGCCTTTGAAATTGAGACTGACGTATAGAAAATCTGTGTGTAATTTTCAGTTCTGCTCTTTTCATGCCCTTTGCCGAGGAAGATCACAATCTAAGGCGTGGTTCCTTACTACTCCAATTCATAAACAAACTGTGTAGCCTATAAATTCTTCTGAGCAACGATGATGTTAAGCTGTTAGTTTTGCACAGTGAGGCCTTGGCTTTATCTGGAGCTACTTAATGTTACTGTAGTAGAAATCAACAATACCAACCTATTGATTTAGGGATCATTTAAATTCAATGTTAATGATATTTGTTCACCTATAGTCCATGTATGAACCTCACAAATGAGGATTCCTCCCGTCATTGAAACTGCTGTGAATATCCTCTGTAATATTTAAGCCTTTCAATTTACTTAATGTTGAGATGAATGTGTGAGCTCTGCAATGATTAATGAGATCCCTGAGAATGGGGATGTCTCCCTCAAATACTGTTGCCTTGTAAAGTTTGCACCTGAGTGCTTCCAGAGACTTAATTATCATTTGTGGGAATCAGTCTGTTCTCTCAAAAACATACTGAGGATCTCAAGTTCAATAGAATTAGGGAACATAAGGAATTGAGATACAAGCACAGCATTCTGCAGCCAAGCGGCTGCATATGAAATTAAATCCGTCCTATTTGTTGGCTAGAACACTGGGAAGGAGAAGATTTTTCCTGAAAACTGAACTGAAATCCTTTGCATCACTGCTATTCGCTCTAGGTAAGCAAAAATCAATACAGATTTCGCTAGAGGTGGATTCTGTTAGATTCATGGTAAAATAAAATGTGAAAAGCACTGTCATGCGTAACAATGTTGGGGCATCGTAGGCACCATAAGAAAATAAAAAGGCAGTAAGAAACACGGTGGTGTCCCACAGTCCTCAATTTATCCCCCAAGCATTCAAAAGATTTGAGAAACCAGAGAGCACCTTCTACAATGGAGCAGTCTAGAATATTGCCCTCGATTTCCAGCGCATTTACAAACTGCTATGACTAAATATGACTCATCAAGATGAAAAAGGGAAAATAATTTAGTCAGAGCTGTTGTCAACTCACTATTTAATGTTACTTTTTGTATTTGCTGTGATAAGCACTAAAATTTGCACACTCCTTGATAAATCATTGTTTAGCAACATCTACAGGGTCCAGTAAACGGTTTGAAATTGCCACAATGTAATAAATGGTTATTTGATAATGAATGAAATTGTTTGAAAATACTGTTAAAATGTCAAGTTTTAACATACGGAACATTAGTCAAAAGGAGTGCAAACATGGAAACCATAGTGACACTATAAATATACTGCAACAAATGCATTTATTTGTACAGGGCAAATGGTAGATGCTGTATACAAACCAGTATAAATTGATATATGAAGTTAATTTCAATCTGTAAAAGTAATTGCATTGGTTTAACTTATTTAACTCTCCTTACAATAATATTTATAGCAGAGCAAGAAAGTAAAGAAATAAATGATGATAAATAGATAAAATACATAGGAAATGGGAATTGTTTTCCAGTTTAATTATGCTGTCACATAAAATTATCACAGAAATACACTATGCCGACAAGAAGAATACATTAAAATCCCATTATGCTATGCAGAGTTGGCTAGCTTTTGTTGCTATTTATTCCATAAATAGCTTTGCATCTTTTCAACTATCAGGAAAAGTTAAACTCTGTAAAAAAATACAATATAGGCTGCAGCAGTTGATGGTTAGCCTGTAGCACGAAGCTGGGAAGCAAGAATGTCATACCTTTCTCTTGAAGAATAGATCTGACCACACAGTAAAATTTGGAGGAAAAAAATGTCCACTCAGAATAAGTAATTTTCAGTTTGGTTTTTTTTTCCTTGGACACAACTCTTAACTGGTGAGTTTTTGCGTGGCTGTAGTCTCTGAATAACATGCTCACATATTGTGGAGATGGGACACTGTTATAACTACAGTAAGAGCAGGACCAACAAGCAGGCAAAACATTGTAATAAAAGAGCATTTGTTTTTTCTTTCCAAGCCAGATATTTGTGGTTTCAAACTGAAGTTCATCTTCTCATTTCTTTTCATGATGAACAGCATTAACATGTGTGGTATTTTTTATCCAACTGCTTTCTATGTCTTAGGCTGAACACAAAATGACAGCCGCAGCAGAGGCAGAAAGATGAATGTATTTCTTTGAAGGGGACTTGATTTTTCTTCCTCTCTATCTTTTCTCAGAACGGTTGAAGCTTAGTTTGCTTGAAAATAGTTATCTGCTTAGAATATAGGTAAAGAACACTATAATGCCGCAATTAGTGCTAATAATATGGCTGTATTATTTTGACCTCTCAATTATATCATAAATCTTGCTGTGTTTTTAAATTTGCAACTTCCAAAGCTGTGTGATAAGTAGGAGTTCATGCTTTACTTAATTAAAAAAAATTTAAACATTACTCTTTAGGGTTCCAGTAAAAATCTGGAAAATATGATTCTTCAGAGACTTCAAATTCAGAGGAAAATTTTTAATATAGACTTCATTAATTTTACAAATCTTATTACTTTTAAACCTACATTATAAATCTTTAGCATCTGGTTGATGAGGTTTGATCAATGAGTATAAGCAATACTCCGAGTAGAAAGGAAATCTCCAGAATATGAAATACCTGTGAAGAGAATACTATGTGCAAACTGAAATCCCAAAAGATAAGGCAGCTTCCTGTGTAAGATGAGATTTAGGTCACCAAAGATATTCCTAGTACGTGTCATACTTGAATAAATTAAATGAATGGACTTGCTCCAAAACTTTATTCCAGCTCTTTAAAATTATGTGTATGCTGTAAGAATGATTTTTTAAAGCTGTCTATTGCTATAAAAGAATGGCTATAACTAAAGTAACCTATCATTAGACTTTGGAAGGGATCGTTTATTATGCTCCAAAATGGTCTGTTATTTACAGTTCTTATTAAAAAAATTGAACGCGGAACGCATTCAAATTTCACCAAAGCTGTAATACTGTTAACTTGTCTTCTGACAGTAGCAAATGATATTTTGGCTCGCAAGGATGATTTATAGCCTTTATATGACCACATGAGCATTTCAAAAGAACAAAAATTGAAAACATCATCTGAATGTTTATGCAAATCAGAAACAAGTACCTTAATTCTCCTCCTGTTGTTATTTTCTGATCTTAACCCATAGTACCTTCAGTGACACACGAACAGTTACGTTTTTGTTTTTGTTTTGTTTTTTTTTTTTAAAGGGCTTCTGATTTTAGCAGTCCAAAAATTAGATAAGGCCTAAATTTTAGATATATATAGCATCAAAACTACACTGAAAGCTAGTGCTCATCTTCAGTAGCCCCAGGTATCCACCTTGATGTATTTTCAGAACTGGAGACACAAAACATGACAGCCATAACTATCTCTCATTAAAGATCTTGAGCACCAACTGCTATAATTGTTGGAGTTTAGACACCATTATTATGAAGACATATAAAGAGCTATGTAAAATAATACACCTGCTCCTAATGAACACGTCTTTTCGGTTTTGCCCTTTATAAATTGTGCCATTATAACTTTTGCTTGGGGAGTTGCGTTTAAACAAATTCAAAATTAAACTTTACCAGAATCAAATCTTATCTATTTTCAGCAAGAACCATGAACTTGGCTTTGATGTCTTTAATTTGGAGGTTCTTTGTGAGATTTGCACTGTTGTAAACATTTCAGGCAGTGTAAAGGTGCTATCCATTTAAGGGGAAAAAAAAACCCCAAAGCTAAGTGATACTGAGTTATGAAAGGACAGCCCAGAACTGAGTGATGTCATGAATTGCTGTCTTCATCCTATTAGTTGAAGTAATTTAAAATCTTTGAAATTTTATCTTTCTATGATAGAGGGAGGAAATTCAGAATCCTTGCATCAATGCTTTCAAACTTCAGATTGATGCACATTTTTACACACTTTTTCAGGATGAAGTACTGTTCAAGCTAATCATTAGTAATAATTAACATTATAAGTATCAAAGTTACAAAGTTACAAACACACACACACCCCCCCAAGGTAAAAAGATAACTAATTACATCCATCGGATTGAGTTATAATTATTTTGCTTTATGCAGGACAACGTTTATCATCAAAACTGTACCGAAATACTCCACAATAATGTCCTAAATTCAGAGTCATCCTGTAGGGTCATTTGCATTTCCTTCCTCCTTAATTATGGCTTCTTGGACTCCAGTCAGTTCTCAGTGGAGTCAAGAGAAACACAACAGGAGAAGAATTCAGGCCCTTTGGCCACAGATGAGACTCTGAAAATCACTACTTCCAGGAGTACATTGAGGTTTCACTTGAAGTTCTAGTAGTGGCGCTTTTGTGCCGCTTCATTTGAGCAAGTGCCTTGGCATAACAGAAATAATGCTTATCTTTAAAAGCATTATCTAAGGTCTGCATTTGTCATCCTCGTATGGCAGGGTATTAATGCTTCCTTCCATCGTATTTTACATGTTCATACTTTTGGCAAGAGCACAGAAATCCTCTTATGTCTGAACATACTCCTCAAAACACAAAGAACTAAACACAGGTAAAAAACTACATCTCTTGCTAGTTTTTTCGTTTTCTAGAAAATTAAACTACATATGTACAGAATCAAGAATTCCTTCAAGAAAGGAAAGGCACTGGCAGGGTTGGGGTTTTTTTGTTTTGAAAGATCAAGAAATTCTTAAATAACAAGTATCACTACAACAACAACAAAACCATCTTGTTATCTTCAGATGTCAGTTACAGAAATGAGTCTCTAAAATTGAGGAACTTGTTTTTCCTAAAACAATCCCTCCACACTGTCACTGAAGCAGAATATGGAATTCCTGGATGTTTTTCCAGCACGTACCAAAAATCGTACTCGAATCTCCAGCATTTTCTGCCCTGGACTTGAAGTGTTTTTACCAAACCTAGAAGAAAGAAAAAGAGCCAAGTGAGTCAGAATGCCTGTCAGTTACTGTTGTTGTGAAACAGAGGGGGTTTTACCACTGTTTACTAATAATTTGGGACATCTATTTGGTAAATAGGACCCAAAGTAGTCCCATATAAAGGCCTCAACTCAGTGTAATATTTAATTGAGTAATGCATAGAATGGTTACAGTTAGAAAGGTCCTTACAGATCCTCTAGTCCCACCCCCTCTGTCTGTCCTTGGACACCTTCAGGGATGGGACATCCACAGCTTCCCTGGGCAACCTTTTGCAGTGTCTCACCACTCTTGGAGTAATTTCTTCTTAGTATCTAATCTAAATCTACCCTCTTCCTGTTTAAAACTGTTACCCCTGGTCCTATTGCTACACTCCCTGATAAAAAGTCCCTCCCCATCTTTCCTGTCCTTTACCTTTAGGTACAGGCCCCCTGTCCGTCAACAGGACAAGGGGCAACGGACACAAACTGGAACACAGGAAAATTCCATCTCAACATGAGGAAAAACTTCTTTATCCTGAGGGTGCCAGAGCCCTGGAACAGGCTGCCCAGAGAGGTTGTGGAGTCTCTTTCTCTGGAGACATTCAAAACCCACCAGGATGCGTTCCTGTTCAGCCTGCTCCAGGTGAACCTGCTTTGGCAGGGGCGTTGGACTACATGATCTCCAAAGGTCCCTTCCAACGCCTACCATTCTGTGATTCTCATCAACCAACACCCCCAAGTCCTCCTCCTCAGGACTGCTCTCCATCCATTCTCCACCCAGCCTGTATCTGTGCTTGGGATTGCCCCGACCCACGTGGAGTACCTTGCACTTGGCCTTGCTGAATTTCATGAGGTTTTCGTGGGCCAACCTCTCAAGCCTGTCCAGGTCCCTCTGGATGGTTTCCCTTGCCTCCAGCGTGTTGACTGCACCACATAGCTTTGTGTCGTTGGTAAATTAGCTGAGGGCGCGCTCAATCCCACTGTCCATGTTGCCGACAAAGGTGTTAAACAGCACTGGTCCCAGTACTGACCCCTGAGGAACGCCACTCATCACTGGTTGCCACTTGGATATCGAGCCATTGACCGCCACTCTTTGAGCACAGCCATCCAGTCAGAAGCAGAAGGGCCATTGCTGTGCATTAATCTCACTGGCTGTGAGCTCCCTGCTGAATCGAGGCCAACACAGTGACGTGAATTTACATGTGATGTTGTTGTGAAGCCTGTATAGGTTATGTCAACTGTGCTATGGCATTTCCAGTCTTCATTTTCTGTAAAGACTATGGCTTCCCTTTGCCACAGGCTGGGAAGGCATATTGTGCCTATAATGTTGTCTTCTGATTTGTCATCTGTGCATTGATTAAGATACAGATGAGCCATATGCTAGTGAACTGAGCTGTTAAATGGATTTTTGGGGAAGTTCAGCTGCGAGGAATTTTACAAGTGCCAGCTCAGATTTTTCTTTGAACTGCATTAGCCATAAATATGGATTATTCCTGTAGGTCCTGTATATGGAGAATTCAATCTGCTTTAAAGGTTCAGCAGCAAAATATGAACATAATTACTTCCCAGCCAGATAAATGAGTCACTTTAGTAGAGACCTTTTGATCATGTGACTTAGTTGAAGTGCAGAAAAAATTAAATATTTCCATCCCTATCTGCTTGAAACTTTTACCATTATATAAATATATACATACACATACGTTTACATAATATACACATACAAAATATTGCAAATTTTGACAGCTTTACTAGGTCATTTTATTTGAATAGCAAAACAGGAAACAGGTTCCTAAATGAAAGGATAATGCAATTTCACTGTCGAAGACTAAAGTGAATTTAGTGTTTCCTACTATTTGTGAATAACTGCTATCTGAAAATATTAATTTATGAATATTATTGAGCAGGGGACCACTCAGTGCTTAGAAGGAACTAGCAATTAGTGTATGTAAATCAACTAAGACAGCAATATCTCAATTGCTGTTCTGCATAGAGGAATAGTTAATTTGTAGGAATACATGTTTCCAGCCCAGATTTGAAAAAGTCACGTTTTCCACTGCTGAAAACCTCAATACATATAATATTTGTTGTGCATTTTATGATTATTCTTAATGCCCTTGCAAACATGTATAATAAAATGCTAACAAACCATCATCCATTACTTAATTATGTTTATCTAGACGGATAAAGTTGGGGTGAGGGGAGCCTGTGGTAAAAAATACTGTTTCCCATTTGGCAAACACAGACTAAATTTACAGCTTAATTATTCCTTATAGTGCTGTAGAGAGATTTTCCTGTTAATCATGCTCAGGTCCAGAGTTGATTTAAAAAAAAAACAAAAAAAAAACTTGTGGATTTTTAAATTCTTTTTTGTGTGTAGTGAGGTTTAAAAAGTATGTTGACTCCCAATTAAATCAACTTTTCCTCCAGTAGGGGATTGAAATGTTTGTGAGGCTTCCTTGGGAACTACACAGGGAGCTTTTCTGACAGTGATGAAACACCTTCCATAAGGCAAGACAAATATCTCAGAAAATAACGTTATAGTTGCCTTCAGAAACTTTGCCTATGGAAAATATCAGAATAATTCATCTTAATTAATAAAAATACCTCTATGTTTCAGCAATCAAGTGCAAGAAAAATAGAGGTCAGTTCCAGAAACCTTTATTCATGAGAGTATCCCACTAAATTCCAAAAGATCACTTGTATGCACAATGACGCCCATGTGATTAAAGACTGCAGTTTAACTCTGGATGTGTTTTTCAATGCTCCATGACATATTTAAAAAAAAACAAAAATAAATAGTTTAAATAGTTTAAATAGTGTTTTTCAGAGCCAAATCTGCCAATCACCATGGACCCACTAGACATCAAAAGCAAAATCAGAAATTGCGTCTTGTAACACACTTGACTCTTTTAGTCTTTCGCCTTGCAAAGACAGCCTAGGAAGTGCTTACTGAGAAGAATCATCAACTAATCTTCATAGTATAACCTTCAAGAGTAATTGGGCAACAGTATTCATTGCAGTTAATACTTTACATTTAAACCAGTCACAATGAACTTGTACAGTAACCCATGAAAATATCTCCTTTTAATGCTGAAACTTACTATCTTCATAGTCATAAGATAACGTTGTACATCAGTTAGCTGTATTTGAAATGGACAGGTTGCCAAAAGATTGTTTGGCATATCTGTCCTGGCTCCAGCCAGCTTTGATTTGATTAACTTCCATCTTAAGTAGCTAACAAATTGCTTTCTGCTAAGTATTTAGAAGTATATACTATGAAGAGTTACCAAGTTCCATTCCTCCCAGAGTACCTTGGCACAAAGCCTGCCACGGCACGAACACACAAAAAATAGATCAACATTTTAAAGGGTGTTTGAATTCTGGGTATGCGTTAATGAAGTACTTTTCCTGATTTTTTTCCCTAACATTTTCATATTTTTTCCTGATATTGGAATAAGCTGTACATTGTTAAGCACCGGTAAGAAAAATAAGAAAGAGACACTTTACCTACAGGGGTTGAAAATCTGCTCAGTGAAGATATAACATAAGTAGAAAAAGCTTCATCCAAAAACCCATACACAGATATTGCTAAGATCTCATTTAGCAGCCTCAGTAAAATGCTGAATTAATCATTTTTGCATAGATTTGAATCTATACTATGAGATCATTTATGTGGACTTAGAAATTTACTACTTGACTAGTTGCCTTGTATTTTCTTGACATCAGTGTAGTTCTTGAATAGCCTGTTAATGAAATGGTAAACAATTACCTATAGTAGCTCTTGAAGACATCTTTGTGTTGAAACAGATTATATTAAAAAAAAAAAACAGTTGGACAAGTTTGTTTTCTTCTTCAAAAATAACCCGTAAGAAAAAAGCAAATATTTATTTCCGTGGTTTTCTACAGATTATCATGTTGCAATGAAGAATCAGAAGTAATAATCAATACTTAACAGCCACATTAATGTAGTTACAGGAAAGGTTGCGACTTGTTTCTTTTCTGACGTTATCACGCTAGCAAAAATTTTGGAACACATGAAGGTACAGTGCTTTAAATGGTGCCTTTAAAGACTTTCAAAGACTTGTGTTTCCTTCATGGGAATAAACTGTATCAGTGTAAAAAAATTCATACGGATCCCTATCCACATTAAGGGAACTTTTTTTACTTTTCATTAAATCATTATATAGCAGTAGGAGCTTTTTTTAAATATTTCTAATCTGGAAACATGCCCTAAATGAGACCTGCTTTTTACATCAGAATTGTTTTAATGCATTTTCTTTAAATCAGCAGAAGAAAATAGGAAAAAAAAAATCTGAAAAGTGAGCTTTTAGGAGAACTGCTTGTAATACTGGATGCTAGCATACATGTAATTGGGAAAAGGTGGAAAAAAAAAAAAGATAAGGAAACATTGACTTTAGGGATGCCATGTATGGACTTAAAGCTTTTGAAACTCAATACAAGGTACGCTACTGCAAAACACAGAAGCAATTGCATAGCCTTAAAAGCATTGCTAAAAGATAGCCAACTTTCAGCAAGACAAAAAATATCAAAGTCATTACTGATCATATGTTCCCTTCAGACGAAAGTCTTTCCAGACACTGATCAAATATTAAACAGAAGAACAGTCAGAATTGGCCGATAGTAAAATCTGTAATAGAAAATTCAGAGACCTATAACTTAATGCTTTTTAAAGCTGACCAAGAGGGGAAGAGGAATTAAAAAACAGCAGTCCCTGACAAACTGTTCAAAAATAGTTTAAAATGTTTCTCCTTCTCTGAAGAAACTTAATGTATTAAATGAGGAAACTACAAACCCTTAATATGTTAATTTGAAAAGCTGAATCTTTGTTCCCCAAGTTAAGTAGGTGTGCAGACATAGCCAACCTTATTTAAGTCATAAGAATGATAATTAGGGTCGCTCTTCAGGAAAGCTCTTAATCACATGCTTACAGAAGTCGATAGCTTGAAATACCTGTCTAAGCACTTTCCTGAAACAGGCCTTACTAGGTGAAAGTTAACATATGATGATCATATGGAAAGTATCTGAATAATTTTATGCCCATTTATAGTCCAGACAAACATGAACTCTCATTTCTTACTCAGTTTTCACATGTAATGGATTTCATTTAACTATGGGGTTCTGGTAATAGTTGGAATTTTTCAGCTGATGACATTTGTATCGAAAAGCTTATGAAACATCATTCTCTACATGTGACGTCTTAGAAAAGCTTAACTTAAAAAGTGCCATACAAGCCCAGAATATTAGAGCATCTTCTTTGAATGAAAATTAGCTATTGGGAACAAAATTAAAAACCCTCTTGTAGTGAATATAGACTAGTTAATACTATCTAGGATAAAAAAAAGCTTCTTCAACATTTTAGAGTCTCATAAAAATTCTCTTAGCAGATTTAAAAGGTAAAATCTGTTATGTTTATGTTGATGATATAATCACTTTCTCTTAGGACCTGGAGCAGCATTTAGCAAATATAACAGCTGTACTATGAATATTACAGTCTCTGAGCTTAGCTCTAAATCTTAAAAATGAAATGGCTATAGAATATAGATTACATAATCTGTAGCATGTTTTGTCAAAACCAAATTGGCCGTAGACCAGGTAAGTTGGTTTTGTTTGCATGTTTCCTGTGCCCTGAAATACGAAGCAAATCCAGCGGTCTTGGCTTTACAAATTGGTATCATCTATATACTCTAGTTGTCTACCTTTGAAGAGCCTCTTAATAACATTAAGGGGCAGGGGGAGAAAAATCATCAGATAGATAGATGAGCATAGAACATTTCTAAAAACTCTTTAAAACTCTTCAATTAATAATCTTGTGAATAAGGCCTGCTTGTTAAATGTCTACTTGTATAAATGCTACCTAAAGGCAAATTTATCAGAACTGTGAGAATTTTGTTTTGATATCCTGATATCTATGAGAAAACATTTGTTCCCCATACTGATCTGATAACACTAAAGAATACCGTAGCACCATCAGTAAAATCCATCAAGAAATGTCTGAAAAAAAAAGGTGGTCATGCATTTATAGAATCAAACCACTGTCGTATAAATTATTTTAATCACTGGAAAATAAAATCCCAAGCAAACAAAGGAATTTCCTTTAATAAAAATACCAGAGCCCATAACTATACAATTAGTTTGGGGTTTCGAAAACCGTTCAGCATTAGCCTGACTTCTCTCCCATTGAAGTCAACAACTGGCTCAAGGGAAAGAAAGTGGTAGGCTTGTTGCTAGTATGGACTTTGGACCAGTCTGTCAAAAGTTTTTAGAAGGGGCATTATTCCATTAGGAAATGTCAGCTTAGTGTTACGTGCAGGCCAGCTCGCATGTATAATTCTACATCATGTTTAGAAGGCAAATAATCCAAGATATTTTTCTGCATGCAGAACCTGAAGTTCTTTCTTAATGGAATTTTAGGCCATATTTCAATGGACCCCACTGGAAATGCTCATATAAGGACATGGCGGAACTCAGTGCAATGCTTTCTACACCATGTGCTTGGGGGCTTAAAGCAGGAAGCTTTCAGGTGTTAGAATGCATGAGATGGAATGCATAAGAAAACCAGCACTATGAAAGCTGTGGAGCTTGGCTTGGTCACAGAAAAAAACCTTCTTTTGGAAGATAATAATATTAGGCAAATCCTTTAGGTTAGTAAGTCTTCCAGTGAAGTCACCTAGGCTATAGACCGCGTGCTGGGGCTCTCAGAGAAGCAATCCAGAATTCAAGTAATAGAAAAACAAATATTTTAACACTTACTTACTTAAACATTATCACCAGTATATGTATGCTTATAATCAGACACACGGAAGTATTATGAAGAATAAGTTCGGCATCACATATAAACTGAATTCACACCCACTTCCTAAATTTCCATCAGTCTTAAACATACAAACAATGCTTGTGCCTTGCTCTCACTGGTAATGAACTTGGGC
>VYZM01013420.1:4470-17123 GCA_013398915.1 Dromas ardeola | reverse complement strand
CCTCTAGGTATCTACATACAGGGAATTTTTTCAATCNGGCCTAGCAGTGAAACTATTATTGATTTTCTCAAAACTACTCACATGTTTAAAGATAAGCACGTGCTTAAGTGTTTTGCTGGGTCACAGCCCGATTGCCCAAATATGCCACCATTAATCACGTTATGAAATGAATTACTACAGGTTTAGCTTCATTAACCTGGAATCTGGGAGAAGTCAAGATTCCTTAAAAGACATTCAGTAGCCATCGCAAGGCCACCCTGCACTATGCACATTCTCCTATTCATATATATCCACATAATCTACCAAGAAACACAGTTCTTTTAGGTTTGTAATATACATACAATACCTATCAGCAGGTAAACAAAACTGCAGGTCAGACTTGGAGTAGCAGTACACTGCCTCAAAGGTTACCTTGTTTTATGGACAACATTGAAAGAGCCGCATAATAAAAGATAATACATTCCTGAATCACCCAGCGGCTGGTTTTATTTCCAATATAATAAAACCATCAAAATTTGTGAAGACTATTCCTTAGACATAAGAGATGATAGCCTACATACATAAAAATCATTATTTGTATAATAAGACAAATGATGAAAAAATCAAGCTGTCTCACTCTCAGTTAGATGTCTTCACAATTTATTTTACATCCTAAAAAACATCTTTAGATAGTTTATATTTATGAAGGAGACATTTTTCAGATTGTAAAATCATATCAACTCATTGAAGTCTGAATAGAAGTGTAATTTGTTCTAAGAATAAACCAATGTTTGAATACAATTTAAAACAAAAAAGCAAACAAACCCCCCCCCAAAAAAAACCCTAAAAAAAAAAAAAAACCTCAAACACTGTAAAGGAAGCAAGTAATTCCTATAGAGAAAAATTAGACTTTTGCACAGCTATGTAAAGGATTGAAATAGAATACGGAAGTTGTTCAAGCAGTAACATTACTGCAGAATTTCATACGTTTATGTCCACACTTCATTCACATGTCAAATCATAACTTCTGACTTTGACTCATTGAAATTATGTTTTAGTACTGTTATAGAGGAAAAAACCTTATTAGACAATGACTGTACTGTCTTCCTAAGTGAATAACTATGAACATTTTTTACCTCATATATATTCAGCAGCTGCAAATTACAACAATTTTTCAGCATTGGCAATGGGACATTTGATCATAATCAATAACAATAATGGCCTCTCAAGCAACATTAGAAAGATGTGAACTTGCCTGATGTTAATGCTCCTATCACTTTCAATTAACACTAAGTGCCACCACTTCTAGGTTCTCAGCACAAGAAGAAGGTCCAGAATGAGATGCACAAACGCAGACTTGATGATCGCACTTTCAATGCAATGAATAAGGCAAGGTAGACATTTAAAAATGTTATTCAACACAAGGCACTGGCAGGGAAGAAGGCATTAAGTCAGCTGATAGGAAGCTAAAAGCCATAAATTAGGTACACGCACAAGACTGCAACACTATTTCCTGTAATTTTGTGCCTCAGGCACACCTTTGCAGTGAAAAATTTCCAATGATGAGAGAAGGAGCAAGAGGTGCTGACAAGCAGTGGTAAGCTTGCCCACAATTATATAAAAGCATTTAAATAAAGAATTTGACCAGGAAGTGGTAAAGCTGGATTCTTGTAGCTATCTTGAGTGTTTACTTTTTTAGCAATTGGGTTTAAAAACATTTCAAAAAATCCTACAAATAATTTTGGAGCAGGATTTGCTCCTACAAACGCAGGATTTGCTTCAGCCAGGCAGTGCTCTTGTACATTGTCCTGTCCCCTTACTTGGTCTATATCCCATTAATCCGTCATTCTTCTCAGTACAGCGCCTTACTTTAAGTGAGTGTCCCTTCCCCTTCCAGCCTCCCTTGGGTGCTAGGAAACTAAAAACACTTGCTTCTAGGTGAGTGCTCTCTCTTACCATTACACTATCGCACAAAAGACAACCTACATCCTCCCTGCACCTACTTCCCTCATGCCCAGCAAGACTGTGCGCATCCCTCTGGACATCTCACTTTGCTAGAAACTTCTATTCCACCTCTAGGTATCTACATACAGGGAATTTTTTCAATCGGTTAAAAAGCATTCTGTCCCTTCCTCTAGGTATCTACATACAGGGAATTTTTTCAATCGGTTAAAAAGCATTCTGTCCCTTGATCATCTCTGCCAAATCAACAGAGGAAGAGTTAGCAAATTGAACTGGTAGCAATTTAAATATGTGTTGTTAGGCTGTTGTGCTGGCAAAAAGCAGTGGACGAAACTCTTATTATTCCTAGTGCTGTCGTACAGAGTTGGGCACCAAACCAACCTCATAAAACAGCAGCCACAGCTGTTTTCGTCAAAGCACATGAACGTTCCCTTTTAGTAGCCCTGAACATACTAGGCACACCAAGAGGAATGGAAAGGTACAGAAAGAAGACAGCTGCAGATTAGCTGTCCTCTCAACGCATGCCCACATCAGCCCCAAAGCTCAGCCCATTCTTCCTAGCGAACTTTATTTCTTTCCTTCCCTGCCAGTATTACTGCCCTCTAATGTGATGCCATAAAGGCTTGCAACAATATGGTTGTGAGACTCCAGACAGATCAAGGTGGACATGGACACATTTACTAATGAAATACTTAGAAAAACTGCAATGTGAAAAATAGAGAAATTGGATGCTGGACAGTAAAAAGGTCACTTACCTCTCCTAAACCAGAGTTTCTCAAATCAATCTTGCTAAAACCAGGTGCAGCCTTTAATATGACCAGTAACTGCACACAGCTTTTGAAAATCAACAGTATTGTGAGAGTTTGCCTTTCTTGAAACTATGTTTTTGGGAGTTGTCAAAAACTTCCTAAGAATTCTCATGCTTCGAGAATGGCATTTTTTCCTTTCCTAATCCCCATAGTACCTGCAATCAAAACCGACCTGTGAAATGTTAGGCATGCTCCCTTATCTTCCCGGTGCCTGTGAGTAACAGATTGAGGAGCTGGATCCTTGTTACAGTGTTACAGTAGCTCAAAGTTTAGCTTCATCAATTATCTGAGGAATACAGTGATGTCAGATGATACACTGAAATTACCTAATCTAAAACCAGATTAAAATAAGAATATTTACTTTCAACATCCAAAATAGACTGAACAGTTAAAAATGCTTTAAAACAGAGGTAAGTGAAGAAATTAATGAAAAATCAGGGTTAATTTATTTACGTCGAGATCAGAACTGGAAGTCTGGTTAGAAATCTCTGCCTGTATTCAGTTGTTTTGATCTTTTTTCTTCCTTGCACCTGCTAACCAAGAACTATCTGTTGCTCTGTGCCCTACATCTCCAGGTCATAGCACAGAGGAAACCTTGATCTAGTGAACAAGATTTTATAGTTATACTCTTTGGGGGGATTCTCCAGAAATCCCAATAGGACTGAGTCTCCCTCTGCCTAAACCTACGTACCTCAAACACATTCAGAAAAAGATCCTGACCTCCCTCTTCTCTCCCACCCTTCTTTGAAGCAGCAATAGTTACATTAGCTGACCACCTGTTATCTTCTATGCTTGACCGGCCTTCATTCAGAAAGCTCCTCCCAACCTGGCTAACATTTCAATGTTAACACCTCTGTTCACCTACACTTTGTATGAATTTATACTTGCATACATTAATAAACTAATTTGTTTTAAATATCTACAAGATATTTCTATTACTATGTCACCATGGTCAACTGGCTCAGTTGATTAAGATCAGACACAATAACAACATCAATCACTTCAGATGGCAACGGGTCTGAGTGGATTGACCTGCAAAACCTATCTTCAAGGGATACTTAAAAAATGGCACGATATCAAACAAACAGGGGAGCTCAATTATTTAGTTTCCTTTGCTTTCACAGTGCAATACGCTCCCTCACCTGCTCAGAGAAAGATGAAGTGTACAGTAGAATACTACCGAGCTTTTAATACGGAGCAAAAACACTAGTAAAAAATGCTATTTGTGACATGATACCATGACAAAAGCTCAACTCTACAAAACAAAACAAAAACACATGGGAAATTTCTGTGAAAATGTATATTCTGTAATAATAGTGGTATGTTTTACAGCAAAATGAGAAACATAAGGAAAAGCAGAGTACTGTAATCAAATGACTTATCATAGGAAAAAAAATCAAAAACTCACCCATTCTACAGGAAAAAAAGAAAAAAATGCCCTTGAAAATTTGATCTTGTGTAGCCACAAAGGATCAGTATAAGCTATAATATGCATTGGCGCTTCATTTCAGAAATGTTCCTTTTACTCAGTACCTAACTGATCCTTCTATACAGTGTTCACATGCTGGGTCTGTTATGCTAAAAAGAACTGAAGAACTTGAAGTACTCTGAAAGAGAAGTACAGCTGATTTTTCTGAGTAGTTGGAGATAAAGGTTTTTCCAGGAATATACATGTTTATTCCATTTTCTTGGCTAAATTCCAGCTTTTGATAATGACAATGTTCTCATCCACAGTTTTAAAATTCTTCTGTAATGTCTAAGATACTCTGTCCTACCACAGAGTGAGAAATGTTTGCATTTTAAGACATGCGAATCTTCTTCCTCTACTATATGTATTATGTAAGAAATTTATTAGCTTCTGTAAAAATGCTACATACAGCAATTAGTCAATGTAGCATTTCTGAAAGGACCATAGATCTACCTCACTTCTACTGTCCTTCACTCCTTTCCCAAGATACTTTGCCCTTCAAAATATGTTCCTGTGGCAAAATAAATCCACAAAGACTGAAGCTGAGGGAAGAAACCACAGTGACCTCAAGATATACAGGACAAACAAAAAGCTAACAAAATCCACCAAGCGAACAAATTCCAAAGACTGAGAGGGAATATATAATTCTGGAGAAGACTTCTGTTGTCAAAGAACAAACACAGTCTTATTGATACTTTGAAGAAAGTTCATGGAACTACAAGGACCTTGGTTTTATTTATCCTGTGCCACTGGCCTCTCAGATAGCTGTGGGCAAGTCAGAATAGTCTCAGTTATGCTGAAGTAAACATAGAATAGCTCAGTATTGTAGATAATTTGTAACAGGCCAAAATCAGACACACTATTTTGTATATTCAGCATAATAAACAGCCCATCTTGCATCTGTAAGAAATCACAGAATGGTTGAGGTTCTGGAGGTCATCCGATCCAACCCACCTGCTCAAGCAGGGCCATGTCCAGATTGCTTTTGAATATCTCCAAGAAAGGAGACTCCACAACCTCCCTGAGTAACTTGTGACAGTACTCAGTCACATCCACAGTGAAAAAGTGTTTCTCAATGTTCAGATGGACTCTCCTGTGTTTCAGTGTGCGCCCACTGCCTCTGGTCCTGTCACTGGCACCACCGAGAAGAGCCGAGCTCCATTTTCTTTGCACCCTCCCTTCAAGTATTTGTACGCATGGATGAAATCTCCTGAGCCTTCTCTTCTGCAGGCAGTCCCAGCTCTCTCAGCCTTTCCTTATATGAGACATGCTCCAGTCATTAGTCATCTCTGTGACCCTTCACTGGACTTTCTCTATTATGTTCATATCTCTCTTGCAGAGGGGAGCTCAGAACTGGGCACAGTACTCCAGGTGTGGCCTCACCAGTGCCGAGACAAATGAAACCCTCCCTGCCATCAAAATCCTTTAAAGTGACAGAGGTTAAAATCACCTAAAGTGACAAAGACCTTTTCATCTTAAAGTAATCACAAAATTATTGCAATGATTATCTGAAACTGTAGGAGTTCTGCCTGTCAGAGTTCAAGGAGCGTCTGGACAATGATCTAAGTCATATGATTTAGTTTTAGGTAGTCTTGCAAGGAGCAGGGAGTTAGACTCGATGATATTTATGGGTCCCTTCCAACTTGAGATATTCCATGATTCTATGAAACACAATGGATATATTTATACAACCATTTTCTAATAAACTGTTTTAAAATGAATTTAATTCAGATGTTATTTTCATGGTTATTATATACTGGTTTGTGTCAGATACTAAATATCTATATTAAATCAACTTCTGACTGAAAACACATCATTAAAACAATCAATAATATTTAAACTATTTACTTGCCAGTAAAACTTGCATAGCAATGTAGTTAAGCTCCATCTGATTCTAAATTATCAGAGTCTATCTGGAGCAGCTTGACACTGACAGAGCATAAATTCCCACTCAGTTTGACAGCTAGTTGCAGGTGATGTCATTCAAGTAATTAAAACTAAAAAATTAAAGAACTGTTCACAATGGGATGTTCCTAGACGGATGTGTGACTAGGACACAAAAGAAAAAAAACACATTTGGGAAGGGAAAAAAACTCCACCAATGCTACTGAAAAAAAAATACATTTATCACTGCATAAACTCATTAATTTAAACACTAATTTTATCTAGCTATTTTATAAAAATGTGCTCTGTTAATACTTCTGGTGAATGTGAATTGTACTGTAATTATTCTTGTATTAACTACAGTTGGCAGGATCCCATAACCCACAGAAATTAATATAAAATAATTCTTATTTTTATATCCTAAAATAAAGATTTAAGTCATCAAAGAAGAAAATTTTAGAGTATGAGTCTCAGTGTGTACAAAATACCTTCACAATAACTTCCAGTGAAATACAAAGATGATGCAGCAGCACTATTTGTGAGGGATATCTTTGTGTAAAATTCAACAACTCAAAGAGCATATTTCATTTGATTTATTACAGAATCAGAGAATCATAGAACGGTTTAAGTTGGAAGGGACCTTAAAGATCATCTAGTTCCAACCCCCCTGCCATGGGCAGGGACACCTCCCACTAGACCAGGCTGCTCAAAGCTCCATCCAGCCTGGCCTTTGAACACTTCCAGGGATGGGGCATCCACAACTTCTCTGGACAACCTCCTCCAGTGCCTCACCACCCGCACAGTAAAGAATTTCTTCCTAATATCTAATATAAATCTCCCTCTTTTCGTTTAAAACCATTACCCCTCATCCTATCGCTACACTCCCTGATAAAGAGTCCCTCCCCATCCTTCCTGTAGGCCCCCTTTAGGTACGGGAAGGCCGCTATAAGGTCTCCTCGGAGCCTTCTCTTCTCCAGGCTGAACAGCCCTACCTCTCTCATCCTGTCTTCATAGGAGAGGTGCTCCAGCCCTCTGATCATCTTTGTGGCCTTCCTCTAGACTTGCTCCAACAGGTCCATGTCCTTCTTATGTCCCTTAGAATTACTATTAATGCTGAAATAAAATAATCTTTGTTATCATTACCATATGACAATCAGCTACAATATCATACCTGAAGAAACTTGAGCCATTGTCATAAAACTTCCATTATGTTAGAAATCTATTAGCAATGACTGACTGAAGAAAAAGTAGCTCAATTTTTAGCAAACAGCATAAAATATTTTAAAATACATTGAAAAGTTGACATGACTTTGAAGACTAGTGTTACCTTCCCTCATCTGACATTGTTGATTATAGGGAATAAACTCCAGCCAAGCAATGCTAGTGGTTTCATTTATGCTTACACTTATGCTGCTACTAAGTATTTTAACTCTTCTCATCAGAAGGTGGATTAGTAGACTCCGTGAAAGCCAGAAACAACCATTTCCTACTTTCAGACAGATATATTGCATTCCTTTCCCCCCCATTCTCAGTTTATTCTTAGTTCCATTCAGTTTAGCAGAAAAATGTTCTATTCTGATTTCCAAGTCCCCAGGTAGTGGCCTCTGGTAATCTTTTCCAAATCTTCATGTGTTACATGCTAGAAAAATGGTTAAACTTGCTTAAGGTCTAATCTTGGGTATTTTGAGGTCTTTATCTGAAAGACTGAAAAACACATAGCAGCACATCACTGGGTATAAACGGATAAAAGGACACTAACCAGGTGTCATACAATATCATGATTGTTTATGCCATTTTTTTTAAAAAAAACACTGTTCCTCTAGTTGTGTATCTGACCACACAGTGGGCTCTCAAACTGTTCTTCCTTAAAATTCACAAAATCTGGTTTTTACAAGTTTCTGTATTATGTCATTATCCCCTGGATCCATCCCAGTATGCTTTCATCCTTCTTGAAATGGGACACCAAACTCATATCTAGTATTAAGCTTATTAATGTTCTATCTGAAGCTTGTTAATGCTGCATACATAGAAAAGATCAAATTCCCATGTCAACTTTTAGATATAATAACTTTTTAGTTTAAAAAAAAAAAATGAAAAACAAAGCAAACAAAACAACAAAAAGACACCCCACTTTATGTAAACCATTTCCTGAAACTTTAAACTGATAAAGAAATATCATTAACTTTATCCTTTTTATGAAATAATACCGAAACATCATGAAATAATGTGGAAGCACAAAGAATGGTTAATGTAAGGTAATAGTAAATATTTTTGACTAAAAATGGATTGATCCAGGAGACACCATGCAGAACTTGGTCCAGGTATTGTAAATATGAGGAGGGGAATAGTCTTACGTTTGTCAGATTTGTTACAGAATAGTCTTGTATGGTCCCTTCCTCAGGGGAGCAAATTATGTAGTCTGCTTTCTTATAAATATGGGAAGAGCGAAAAAGAAATATTATAAGGAGATCTGCCTTTTTTGAGACGCTTTCAGATCTTTCACAAAGGAAATCATTATTATTTCAAATCTATAAATGAAGAATTGAATTTTTAAGAAGGGAATGGACTTGCCCAAAAACTCAGAGGCATCCAGAACTCCTGTCCAGGCCTACTCAAAAGACTACAGTCTGAGTTGGACTAGATGATCTTCGTAGGTCCCTTCCAAATGAACTATTCCATTCTGTTCTATTCTCCACAGAATTCAATAAAGCTGCACTGTACCCAGATCATAAAAGACAACTATCCCTCTTTGTATCAAACACACAATTTATCCAAAGTAAGAAAAAAGCATTTGAAATACCATGTGATTTCAAGTGCTGGTTCTTCTAAGTCAAGAGTAAATATCCCAACTGTTTCTGCCATCCAAAGTTAAAGATGATATCTAAATCTATTAAATTCAATTTAATCAAGCATCTCTGAAAATGTGACAAGTTTGCGATGGCTTTCAGTTTGCTTTCATATAGCTGTTGCCTATAAAGACACGACAGTCAATATTAACATATTTAAGGAAACAAACTTATTTTTTAAACATGTAATATTTGGATTTTAGTTGGCCCTGGCTTTATAGAACTCACTCCAGCAAAAATCTCTGGGTACATTTTATAAGTCATCAATAAGTAACCACTGGTTAGGAATCATACTTTTTTTGAGGATAAAATTAGGTCGCTGTCTAACACATGCTGGCCTTTTTTAGCTTGCATAAATAATTGAACAAGTGTAATAGAAAGGTTGTAAAATTAAAAATACATACCATCATTTTTCACAAAATCCATGGCACTGTACCATTACTATAATTTTAGATTTCTAAGGTGAAACTTTAATTTTCAACAGTGTATTAATTATTCTATGGAACTAAATTAGCCTAAAATTTCTCCACTGTAATTCCATATAATAAGAAAGGACATATTATAAACTCAATGCAGAAGTACTGCAAATCCTTTTAACAGGCCCATATGAAAAGAACAAAGGCTAAAAATGTCACTTACTTTAGGAGGGATGTTGTTGCTAGATGTACGAGGTTGGGCGAGCTGTCAGAATAAGATAAATGGAGCTCAGTTGTACCATTAACCTGTGACATTTTTGACAGTGCAAGGCTATGCACTGTGAGAAAAGCAGAATATGTATTTTTTGACTTTTCCTCTCAGTTAGTAATAGAACTAAGAAAAAAGATGCAATGGTCTAATATAAGAAAAAAACCCTCTTTTTCCAGCCTTCAAAAATGTAAGAACTCAAATGAAGAGACCCATGCCTTAAGGATACTCTGCAGATATATTCCACTATAAGATATAGAAAAGGAAATTACAGAAATTAAATTAAATAAGTTGTATTCAAATTTAGAATACCATAATTATTTATTTTTCATAAACCCTAACATTTTAAGAACAACAGATTATGACCTCCATACTGACAATTTGATTTCTATTTCTGTCAAGCTACCTTTAAGTAACCAGAAAGAGGAAAAAGGAATGAATTGTTATAAAATGACAATCAGTATACATACAGCAACAGTCAATTATTATATTAGTAATTTTAAGGTCTAGTTTTAAGATTATAAATTCCAGCATTTCTTCCTTAATAATATGCAATGTCTTACTGAAAATACAAAAAACACTTTACAAGTTTTTTACAAGTATTTTGCAAGTTAACACAAGCTAAAAAACAGGGGGAGTACATTCTGAAAAAAAACTTTTTAGATGGTTGATGATTAGAAACCTTCTTCAGCATTTCGGTGAATCTGAAATATTACTTAACAACAGTGCTTTTCTAATGAAAGACAACTGAATTCCTCTTAGTTTGTCTAGATATTCTTTGAGGTATGGACAAATTTTATAAAGTAAATACAAAATTTACACCTCTTTAGATGTATTTAGAAATTATTCTCTTTTATTTTCTTCTTTTAAATTTCTGGAATCATCTGCATTGTTGCATTGCCTAGTCTAACAAAGACAGGATTTTTAATTTTCTTCTCATGAAACATTTACAGGGGAAAGAGAACTAAAAGCCACAGCATAGGCAGGGATTGCAAGTTTTTACTGTATTATTTGATTACAGGTTATAGAAATAAAAGATCTGTTATAGTTACACAATAAACATCATCACTGCTACCACCAATGGAAGATCCTGGATCTAGTTCTGTTAGGATAAACACAGGTCAGTTGTTCATCACTTCTTGTTAATACTCTTTATCAAGTTTTTCATCTTTAAAGTTTTTCAAGTTTTTATCAAGTTTTTCATCAATGGCATCACCAATCAGGGATTTTGAGGTGTCTCCCCTAACCTTCCTAAAAATCCTACCCTGAGAGTTGGTGAGCACCTTCAGTATCAGCAGAAAATGACTGCAGTCAGGAATTTACACCATCAGTTTATGCTGATTTTGAATTCTAATGCAAAATAATTTTCAAATGAGACAAAAGCGTAGCACGTAGCCAGTAATACTGCGTTTTATTCTCTCAAACCTCTTGAAGGACCTAAACCCATGAAGTATTATATTTCTTGCTCGCAATAAAATAGCAAAAAATATGTACTACCATAAATACTACCTTATGAAAGGGGAATCTAAGGATTCAGTAGCTCAGTTGCCGTGAGCTGAGGTACTGTGATGTGAGGTAGTGAGCCAAGTCACCTCAACTCAGTGAACAGAGAAAGCAGTCTTAGAAAGGACAGCAGCAGTCACTCTGAAGATTGAAAATGTTTGATGGAGTAAACAGAATGACCTTTTACAGCAGTAGAGGGTAGGTAAACTCATCGTTTGAGCTACCAACCCTTTGAAAAACGTGAGTTGTCCTGGTACTCTCAAACAAATTGATTCAGTGGCAGTCGGGAGGACTACAATGTCCATGGAGGAACAGAGGGTCAAAAACTGCAGTGTGTCCAGCACTGCTTCAGAATGCAAGATTGGTATTTTTCTTTTGGATTTCAGGTATGCCTGCAAGGCTGTATTTTCATCAGTCAGATGTATACCACAGCTTTGGTGAAGGCCACATCACCTCATCCAGCTGAAGCAAAAGTCAAGAGCTCAGGCCTCCACAAAGGTTTATGGCAGGGAGACCTGAGAGAAGGGGAGTCGCTTTTGTGTCATTGATGTCAGTCCTTACAGTCAGTATAACCAACAAGGAAGGGCATTGCAGGAGCTCCTACCTTGTCAAAGCAGGACGAGGGAGCTACATGCAGAACACAAATTGGTCCTCTGCAAAACAGAACTGTAGAGCTTGTATGCTTTGAGGTTTTGGAGACCACCCAAACTACCCTGGGACTTTCTGACCTCAGCTTTCTTCACCACAGATACACCCTGAAGATAAATCTGAAACTGGGCTTTCTCTTGCAGACAGGGCAAACCCAGGGATATAGGATTTCTTCAGGCATTATGAGTTCATATATTGAGTTCAGGCGTTATGAGCTCTTGTTCATGAAGCTTTGATTGCAAGAGAAAAGTACTTGGACAGACACACGTAGCTGTGAGGCAGTTTTGAAAGGCAAGAGACTTCAACATCGCAACAGTATCTAGTGATAATTTACTAGAACTCCAAAGAAATATAAGTTTCCTAAATTCAGACAATAAGAAATTATATTTTGAGGCAACAGATAGTTAAGAAAAAAGTGAAGTACAGCTGATGCACTTTGCCCTACGAAGTACTAATAATCTCTGGACACAGGTTTGCTGGGCAAAGACTCATCTGAAGTAGACAGCTGCACTCTTACACCAGCAGTAGAATGGGCATATGGGCAATCATTTGAATGAAAAGCCACACATTTCACTGAAGGACAGTGAAAACCATAAATGTGCGAAAATAAATTTACTTAGGACACGACGTCATTCGAGCAAGCAATGAAGATTTTCACAGCAAAACTGCTTTCCCTAAGCATGCGAGTCTGTGCCTACATTCTGTTAAAAAATACTACTGTGTAAAAGCATAAAGTGCTCAAAGTGCCTTACAGAAATCATTCATTCAACCTCACACCATCAAAACTGCCATATCTCTTGTGGAATCGATCTGGAGGCTGTCTGGCACTGAAATGCATGTAATCAGACTTCTTTCGTTTAATTTTAGTAC
>VYZM01013419.1:5681-37653 GCA_013398915.1 Dromas ardeola | reverse complement strand
CTTTCCGACCCAAACTGTTCTATTATCTGAAAGATTATACTTTTTGTACATTTTAGGACAAATTACTACACTTAATACAGAAGTCTCCCTCTCTTGGTATATGCATACGACGGGCCATGCTATGGAAGGGAAGCTGGCCTTGTTTACAGTCATTCTTACACAAATCTCTGTCAAATTGCAATATTCTATTAAAAAAAGAAACTGTTCATCTGTTTGCGGCTCAAGTACTCAAAGGTCAACCGACTCAATTTTTAGAAAGACTAAGCACTCACAGCTGTAAGTCAGGTGTAATGAATAGTGAATTGCAATGGCTTTGGTCACCCTGTATCTGGTACTTCATTAAACTGAAATTCTTATCGCGAACTAAATTTTGTCCCACATTGTCAAGTCGCATCTTAAGGAACACAATATTATGCCTGTGAAATTAGGCAGTCAAGAAAACTTATTGAAGTCTTCTAGATTTTATGGTTAAGCAAAAACCAGTAAATCAGAGTTCTTTTGCATCTGTCCATAGGGTAGCAATGACAATGCAGCAGTAGCTGGTGCACACTCACTCTGCACACCATCCCCCTCTGCTGCTAACCCTGGAAATACAGCTTTCATTGCAAAATTAAATTGTTGTCATAATTTCTCAGAAGTCCTTGGAAATGTGAGTGGAAAGCAAACTCGGTACCTGGGCATCTTGCAGAAGGCTCAGAACAACCACTCTAAGCAAGGAAAATTGCCTCGTGTATCTCATGAGAAATTAAACATCATTGTTAGCATTGTTAGAGAGAGATTATCTGATAGAGTTCTACAGGTTGCTGTATGTGGTGCCTCAGGTAGGAAACATTAAGTCATTTTTTTCCCTCGTCAAAACAAGGAACTGAGATGTAATAGGAAAAAAAAATCATAACACTGAGGAAAATATGAAGCATAGTAAATACAAATCATTTCAAAAAGACTTGCCCTCTGCCTGGTAAAATCATCACTAAAATATTTGGCTTTAAAGGTTATGTCTGTATGGAGTTAGCTATGTATAGAGTAGCTAACACCGATAACTTAAAGCCCTGATGGTTACAAGCAAGCAAACAGAAGAGAGGGTTTTATGGCTTACTTTATGCCAGCTAGCAAGATGATGTAAGTCATCCTGCAGAAACACTGTTATGTCTGACAGATCTGTCTCTCCATCAGGGACCACTGCTGACAGGTACAGCTGGAGAGCTTCTGAGGTGATTGTGAGGCCTCTACAGATCTCCAACAATTACTTCCCACCCCAGGATTAGAACAGCCTGGTAAAAGCCCTGTCTCCATAGAAATCTCCATGATCTCATGCAAGGTGTGACATTTATTGACTTCAGAAAGAACATTTTTTCAAATCATGGTTGAATGGAGACAAGCTTGCCACCTAATCATATGATATGGGAAATGGGAACGAAAAGAAGAAACAACAGGGGCAGCTCTTTGGATTTCAAGATGGGTTTGGAGGGATACTGCATGAGAGAAGGGAGGAAAGAGAAAAAAAAAGCTACTTTGTTGTATCCTTTTCACTGTGCTTTGTGCCTGATACCTTATGAATCTATTGTCTTCTCCCACTCTCAAACCGCGACATTCCTCCCTCCAGCACTTTCACTACTGGCCTTCTGAAAGGTTACACATATCAGCTGATGTCTGCCTCTTTTTTGCTGGCTTATGTTCCACACTGATAAAAATTTTCCCACTGTTTTTTCCTCAATTGTTTAAGTCAACTCCATTATCTTCAATGAAGTTACTCCAATTTACATGAGATGAGAATTTGGCCAATAGTACCCACATTAGTATGAAAACAGAAACTTCTGTCTTTAAGGTTAATTTGAGTAGCTATCAGATAAATGCCTGTCTTTTAACATCAATGTGAACAACAGTCAGAGAAATGTCAGTGTGTTAACAGTCTAACCAGTACCATTTCTTCAGACTGGTTGATCTGCCCATTCAGATACTTGTGTTGACCATCAGTGTCCAGACTGTGGTAAATAATATTGAAAATATGCAAATTTAACTCACTGTTAATTTTGTTGACTTGGAGGTAGAAGTTTTCGAGATTCTCACTGACGGTTGGAATGCTCTTCAGCTGATTGAAGGAGAGATCCAACTCAACCAGTGATGTGATATTGAAGACGTTGCCTGGTATTCCAGAATCTGTTAATTTATTATGGGATAAACGCAAATATTGAAGGGCTTTAAAACCTTGGAAGTACTCATCGGGAACATTGGAGATCTGGTTATTATCAAAATACAACATGAGTAAAGAGTGAGGCAGTCCTGACGGTAGCTTTGTAAGTCGATTGAAGCTTAAGTCAAGATACAAAAGTGAATTCAGGCCTTTAAAAGCCCCAGAAATAGAATCTGCTTTCAGCTGGTTGTTCTGGAGGTGAATGACAGTCAGATTCACCAGTCCCTCAAGTGCACTGGGATTGACTTTTGTAATCTTGTTGTGACTTAATTGAAGGTCATCCAGAGTTTTGGGGAGTGGTCCAACAGCTTCAGTCAAATTGTTGTAGTTAATGTGAAGTTTCTTCAGATGCTTTAGTTTAGAGAAGACTCTTCCCTTAATTTTTGAATTTTCCAAATGGTTGTGATCTAGGATCAGCCACTGGAGGTCTGTTACATTATCAAACGTGTTCTCTTCAATGCCCTCAATCATATTGTTTCGAAGATAAAGGTATTTTATTCCACTTGGTACAATCGGAATGGTTTTCAGTTTAAGATTGTCACAATACATGGCAGTAGGGTAGCTCAAAGGACAATTACATTCTGGGGCACAGACTGCTGAGGATGGCCCAAAAGGATCATAACCGTAGTCATCTGCAGGACCATAGTCATATTGGCAAAAAATGCCACTAATCAATAACAGAAAGACGGGTAGGGAGTTTAAAGTCATCTTCCCAATGCGTCTTGTCCCTGTATGGTGAAAGGGAATAAAGAAAGTTACAACTTTATTTTTTTCTCTCTTTCAGCAATATTTGAAATTTTACTACATAATGATTGTAATTAAAAAACTAATTAATTCAGGCTTCCTGTTTCAAGCTATTAATTAAGAAAAAATACATTAGTTTGTTAGTATTGCATTGTTACTATTATAAACTTACAGTCCTTGTCTTGTTATAATCTGTCTTTGTAATGAAAAATTGCAGGCCATTCTGCTGCTGTAAGTAAAACATTCTTTACATCTTTCTACATTCATTTATTAAGTCACAAGAACAACTATAAAGCCCAAGTTTTTTAAACTTGGCACAGAAGGGTTTTCAGTTTTGCTGAAGACCATGTTCAGAGGCAGTTCTGCTGTTTAAATTCTATCGACCATTCCTAATATACTGAATTGCCTCATGTGGCAATTTAACTTAAGTGTGAAAGAGCCAGGGAAGTGACAAACTGAGGGTAATGATCTGCTGTATAGTGTGTTGTTAAGATGCCTGTAGCTTGAAATATCTTCTTCTCATGGATCATATCCAGTAAAGTATGATGCACTAAGTTTCATATTCACCTAAAGAACAAACTAATAGAAATAGATAGCATATTCTCCTGGACATGTCAAACAACCAGCACCGCATATGTGTGCACGAGGATCTATAGTGGATCTGAAATGAGTGGAATGTTCTTGCAAATTCTATATATAACAGTAAATGTTTTGGTTACATTGTACGACTATTCTAAATCAATAGAACAATAAAGCACTGTCTTCACATAGTTGGTCTTCCAGTTCACAAATAGTAAAAGGACGTTCAGTGTCCTTGGGGATGTTCTACTGTGATCCAATGAGTTGTCTCACCTTAATTTTCATCAGATACTCCACAAGAGTCTAATCTGTGAACTTCAGTGTCTTGCTTTTATTTCTTTCTACTGAGATAGATGTTGTGTTGGAAAAGTGGGTCTAGCATCACTGAAGTCAGTGAGCTTACTTTGATTTTCACCAGTAAAAGACAAGGTTCAGTGTACTCAACTACTGTTCAGAGAGTGAGACAATTAAGAAAATTCTTAGAATCTTCTTGTTCTCAGGTAATTTCAGAAAGTATGTGAAGACTGTAAACAGACCATCAGACATTGATCTCAGGTCTGGGCAACCTTCCAGCAAAATTAGTTTTGCTATTGACATTGATTAGTACACAGTGCTAAAATGCAGACCCACAGCTAGAAAGTCTTCCCTAATTCCAAATTCCCTTGGTTTTATTGACTTGATAAAAACCACATCACATTCTAGTAGGCTAATAATCTCAACTAAAATACCTCTAGGTGGGGCCTATTGATCTCATGCAGTACAGCATGAAGATTTTTTAAAAAATGTTCTCATGTTATCTCCAGCCAGTCACCCACAAAGTCCATCTGCCAGATATTAAGCTGCTGTCCCCTCAATAAGGAGGACAATTGCATATCTTTTCCATAGTGTTAGTCCCATCACATTTACATAATTATGAACCACAGGATAGAGCAATCGCTGCTCTATCAGTTTATGAGTTATCATATATGAGTTATCAATGTAATTTTCTTTGTCTCTTCTTCATTACTGCATGAGAATATGCAAACTCAACCTTCAGTCCCCTGCTGGTATAAATAAGTACAGGTCGTCTCAAAGCAAAGACACTACAGTGACACAATTCAGCTCAAAATCTGGTGTTATTTAGGTACTAAACATTAAGGATGGGAGACTAACTGTTTCTATAGTCAAAGTATAAGACAGATTGTTTTATTGAATTACACTCTTTGGCCTTACAGTGACATTTTTACACATCTGCATCATTTTATAGTCTTACTGATAAAGTAGCATAAACATCCTATTTTAAATACAAATTCTATTGTTCTTCTAGTTTCAAAATATATTTATAATGTTAAATTTTATTATTGATATCACAGGCTGACAGTTTTTTTAAATAGTATACGTTGTTTAACTGCTCTGCAGAACCCTGGAAGTAATTTAAAAAGTTAGATCACAAGTGTTTTGAATTATTTTATCAACAACATTTTAAAACGTAGATGACAATTCTGCAGTGCAAGGGCATATGAAAAGGTATGTGACATAAAGTAGAACACTAAAGTACATATGTTGTGCAATTAACTTGTTTTATTCATGTATTTTTCATTCACGTATCTAAATGTTCCTCTGTCAGAAGTGTAAAAGGCAAATAGATCCTGTACACATGCTTGTTTGTTGCACTGATCTGTATGAATCCAAAAGATAAAATCAGAATTCATTCTTAAACGTTTATCTTATAACATAAGCATGTTAGAACTAATTGCCTGTGTTTGTTCTAATCAGTTATCTTGTAAAATACCTATGAAAATATTTGTGAAGTTGCTCAGGCAACTTGCCAAAACATACCAAATGGCAAATCCATGATTTTGGAAAAATGCTTACTACAGGAGACTAGAGAAACTATTCAAACTGTTTTGGAGCTAGTCTATACTACCTTAATTCTAAAGTTGTTGTGAAACAAAATAAGTATAAGTTTATCATTCAGTCAGCCTTAAACTAAATATACCTTAATTCTGCAGCATAACATCTTACACAGCGTGCAAAAGATTTCATTTTTAAAAGTTTCAATATTATATTTAAAATGTGCTTTAAAATTAACAAAATGCCTGTAATTTTCCTCTCATTGTTTACTTGATTAATTATTTAAATATCAGGATACCTTATCTTTTTGTAAAATGAAGCAAAATGATTTAACAAATGGAATCTGTGGAGCTCTTACTAATAGATTATGAATGAATAAGTAAGCAGTGAGTACTCTTAAAAGTTTCTTTGTACTGTACATCAACTCTTTTTTTGAAGTAGAACAAAACAGACTGTAAAAAAGTGCGATAGTGATGCACAAAATATGTGAGGTTGTTTTAAGGAAACTGAGAAAGCAAATCCACTAAGCAACTGTTGATTTGTGTTCAATTTACAAATTGGCAAACTTATCCTGACATGTTTTCACGTTCCCATTACAGCTACATTTAAATAGCTGAACATTATGATTAAAACATGCAGCAGCACTTACCTTACTGCCTTGAAGCTGCTTTCCTTAATTCCCAGAGCAGATGCAATAAGGGACTGTATCGACCAATATATGCTGTAAACAGTGTCAGGAGGTAAAAGTCTGCCAGATCCTCTCTGTNAAAAAAAAGGAAAAAAAAAAGTCCTAGTCACGCTGTTCTCTGAAGCTGCTATGTCATCATGGTGATCTTGTGGTGTGGCATGTACAAAAATGCAGCTCTCTAATGAAGTGCAGGTGGATACCATATTTTGTACAAGGACAACCCATCTGTTATTCCTGTGGGATGAGAGAATGAGCAGTGTTTCACAAACCTGAGAAAGTTTAGACCACTAGCCATAGCCTTATACAAGGAATTTATTTTTTTTATTTTATTTTAGAAGGAAAACATTTCAGATTGTAAAACAAATTACAAACAGACTTTTGTTTTCTAACTTACTTTATACTGCTAGACATGAGCTAACAAACAGCACTCAGACCTCAATGCTGCTATGCTTCTTCAGCCAAGTGACTCATTCGTTTTTCTGCCTTTTTCTTTAACTATCTTATGTCCGTAGTAAAAAAGCCTTAATAAAAGTTTTAGCTTATGGATCAGAATCAAAGATGCAGGATTATCTTTGAATTATAACCCTTTCCACAACATTAAACACCGAGTTCAAAGGGTCTTCTGCAAAGCACTGGAATTTATTTGGTCTGGAGATTTTCTTTTGTGATTGAATGCATGTTTGTTTAATAAAAACACATCCCAGGAATGGTTTTTCAGCAGTTACTGTAAGCTCACTTTATACATTTGTTCATTTTTGCACTTACTTTCTTCTGCTTTTCAGAATCTGGAACTACTCAGCTTTACGTTGCCTGTTTCTTATTCCATGGATGTAGTTCAAGAATGCATCTTAAGGCTTGGATGAGATGTTATTTTCACCAGGCAATGCCAAAAAATAATGCACTAAGACAGTAACTGTTTAAAGTGGGTCTTAATTCTTCCATAAGAACCTTCCCTTATCTCCAAATGGTGGATGTCTTCCCTTTTTATGGGACACAAGTTCTTTCTTGTAAAGTTGGATGTGAACAAATGTGAAATGTGCATACAGGAAGCCTGCACAAGCTATTTTAAAGTGTCTTATGTATTTAACTGTATTTAACTGTAATAGTTGTGGGTACAAATCAAGTTTCTCTCTGTTATCAATCGGCTATCTTTATGAAAAGTCATGGTGCAGGATGTGGTTGGGCTGGTGAACCCTATCAGCTTCTTGAAGAAGAGGAGTCTGGGTGTGGGCTTCCCCCAAAATCTGCTGCTGCTGCGTCTGGGCCTCCATGCCACTGCAGGTTACTGGGTGAGGGAAAGGCCTGGCATAATTCAGTGCCCTTCACTGAGAACAGGAAAGACGTCAAATGATGACAGACCTCTGTCCTTCTGCAATAATGCCATAAGCAAACAAATTTGTTCAAGACAGAGTGCCAAGTGTTAGTGCAGCCCATAGGGAGTGAATCTTACTCTTTTGATATTCTGACATCATTCCTGTCGCCCTGGCGAGGAAGAACCATTTACATGTTAGGAAACAGATGCTGGTGCCAGACCATAACTACATCACTATTTGAATGATGCAAAGAAGCGAACGTGAAGCAATGGGATTATGATAGTGAATTAAGATAAGTAGGTGAAGAAGTGTATCAGAACTAGAAATGTAGAAGTGGACAAAGCTGCTGTTGTTCTGCGTGTGGACAGAGACCAGATGGAGTTTCTCACGCACAGTATGATACTTATCTGAAAAGTACTTCATCAGTTTCAAATGACCAAGGAAAATCTTAACTGTAACCTTGACTGCAAATGATGCAACAAGCAGGAACATTCAGCAAAAGACCAACTGGAATAAAGAAAAGATTTTGAACACAGAAAGAGATGCACTGTAAGGCAATACTGAGCTTTGCTCTGTGGAAGAAGGCACATCAAGCTGAGTAATGGAGCATAATGTTTGTAAAGAGAATTTTAAAATTCATAGGAAAGGCACTGGTTGTGTTTTCTCTGATGAAAGATTTGTTTCGAAGGACAAGCTCAACACTATAACAAATTAATACATATTTTAATCTCTCAGTAATAGATGTAGTTTTACATTTGCAGTACAAATAGAATTGAACACTGGCTGCAAATACAGGATAGCACAGGCTTAACATCTTTTTGGCACAGTTATATTTCTGCACCAGTTTTTTTATTACATTGATTTCTGTAGGTCCAGTATACATCTTTTTCCTCATTCTATTAACAGAAATACAAAGCATGCATATCTTCATAACTTGTAGAAAAATCTTATTAAACAAACGTGATGATATTTTGCAATTAACATATGATAAAAACTTGGGTCACATAAAGTTCAGTTGAGATTTTTCCATTCATATAGTTCCTGTCTTGATCACTGTTTTAAATTAGCTACGTACATTGCACAGTCAAGATTAAGAATCACATGCCTTCCAAGGATAAGATATAAAACAATAGATTTTCCCTTTTCTTTAGTAAGATTTTTGTCATCTCTCAACTTTGTTATTTAATACTTTCCCTTCAGCATCATTTTGTACTCTTTCCTAATCTTACCAATGTGGCTCATAAAGAACCCACGTCATAAAACTCTGGGAGAGCGTGTGGGGACTAAAACCCAGCAAATGGAGATATGGATTGTTATGGAGCAAAGGGTAGGAAAGTGGGTGGGTCATTTCTTCTTTCTGGCCCTATTTTGTGGGGTTTGGGTTTTTTTTTCTGGTAGCTCTCCTACGTCATTAAATGGCATGTGAATATAGTCTAGCTGATTTACAAGGAATACACAAAACAATGTGTAAATTCAGCTATGACATCTAAGTTGAAAACAAGTTATGAATATGCTTCATATCTGATAATGTCAGGAACGTATTGTTATTTCACCTTTACAACAACTGTGCTCCTAATTAAGCCATCTCAGTTTGTTTTCTCCAAAGTTAATTTTCTTATTCCTTATTTATTCATTTTTCTTTAATGGAAAATGTGATGAAAACCTATTCTCACCTAGTTTTCTTCAGCTTGTGATACATGAACAGAAATATTCCTTTTCTTTAATTCAAATCTCCATTCTTGTTAATTCATATTTTCATGGATGGAGATGGCCAAGAATTCTGTCAGGTTGCAGAGAGAGAATCTCAAAACAGAGCTCACTGCAAGCCTATCACTTCACAGTGGGTGAGATCTAGTTTTCAAATATTGTTTAGTTACAGTAATATCTTTTCTACCTTTTCTTTCCTGTAAAACTATCCTCTTTATAACTTTCACCCTCTTCTGCATAAATGGAAACTCCTCTGAATCTGTTTGCTTTTAAACCCCTTTTCCGCAAAAGACTCAAGTTACTAAAACCTAATAAATATTATCTAAACCAACTGCTTCCTTTTAGTCTTAAACCTGTGTACACATCTGGTACACAGACGTGTATCCCAAGAACCAAGATACTTGGGTGCCTAAAATTAAGTGTAGGACATATGGGTCATAGGGGCATATATCCCCGCAAAAAGTGCTTGTGGATCTTTTCACATTGCCACATAAAATGAGTAGTGAGTTTTTGCACTGATCATTCATGATTTAAATTAAATGTTGCTCTCAAGATGAAATGAAGGCTAGTTCGTTTGAATTGCCTACCTGCAGCAGAAGGTAAAGAAATTTCCCTTAAGGGAAAAGTCCATTCCATGGCCACCATACAGCAAGCCACTTAATTAAGAGATAGTGTAGTGTTTATGCATGATGTTTTCCATATCTCTAAATAATGAATATGTAGCCTGTTGGACTACATATAGCGAATAAACAAAAATATGATATTGGCTCAAATCTCCAGTAGTAATTAGATAAATGTTTTCGTGAAGTCCCGCAGCATTTTGAAAATATTACTTAAGACTGACTCATATCAAATGAGTTCCATTAAAAACAATTCAGTTCCAGATTCTGAAGGCTGTAGGTGCTTATTATTTTTTCCTCTGAAAACTTCCTTTCCTCCAAATTGAAATTTTATTTGTTCAGCCTCTACACTGCACTTACATGTTAAATGGAAAGTGTTAGGGCACATACTATAAGCATTACAAAATTTGTGGTGATCCAAATCCTTTTTTTCTTTTCTCCTAAAAAGGAAATAACAGCTTTGGAAATTTACAAAAATGGTAATAGTGGTACAACCTATTAGCAGACCACAACAGATATTTTAGTAGAGCATGGATCTTTGTTTTTGTCGTTCTGAAAAATTGCTCACTGTTTTGCTTCAAACTTGACAGTGTCTATATTCTAGTACTAATAACCTCCTCTCCATTGCTTTTCAGACTGTTTTTGTACTAGACTGTACTTAAATTGATTCACATTGTCAATGGCAAAATTCCTCTGAGTTGATTCAAAGCTTGATCAAACCTCTTTTATGATAAGAAGTGCACAGATGAAGGCAAGGTGCTGTTTTTAAAACTGATTCCTAAACATACTGTAGTCTGTCACTGCCCGTTGTTAGTATACACTAATGCTGTGTCAACCTTATTTGAAAATCATTGGATGCTAAGCATCATCCCCTAATCAGCGCATTAGCAATGTCTGTCTACTTTCAGATCACTACTGTCTAATGTCAGAAGGGATCTTGCATCATTTACCCCGACCTCCTGTATAACACAAACCATTAAACTTCATCCTGTTACCGCTGTACTGAGTTCAACAAAACTCCTTTGCTTACATACGCTCCAGACAATACATAAACATGATCTAAGACATTAAAAGCTTGGCAGTTTTCTAGTTTGATGCAAAAATCTGATGATTTTTGCCCAGGCTGGTTTCAGTATCTGGCAGGTTATGATGGGCACCCAGCACTTTCCCATCTGTGGGGGGAGGGTCGCATCTTGAGGAAGCACCCAACATAATTTAGACTGTCAGTCAAAAAAGGCTTATTTGTCGCAGTCTTCATCCTTGTGCCTGCTAATGTCTACTTGCAGACAGCACCCAGAAGTAGAGGGCTGGTTCCCAGGCTGGTAGGAAGGAGGTTCAGATCAATCAGCACAGACCCAGGGCATCTCCACTCAGTACATTTGTCGTCTCCTGTTTTCCTAAAGAAAACTTTAGGTTTATGAACGCAACAGGACTGCCAGCTGGTACAGAAACTGTAGCTTCCAGCTCGCAGGGTGTAGGTTGAGGTCCCGAGGAGCTGGCTGCTTTTCTTTGTGCATGCAGCTACAGTGGGACAATCTGCCCTATGAGTCTTCAGCAGAAGTGGTAGACTTCAGCAGACTGCTGCTTCCTGCAAAGCTGGTTTACTGGATCATGCTTCTTCTCCGTGAGACACTGTCTTCCTGTGAGTTCCTATAGCTGCAATCCTTTGCCTAAAGTAATACAGCAGTATGGTGCTATATGGTTGAATTTTAGGTAGTCCTGTGAGGAGCAGGGAGCTGGACTCAATGATCCTTATGGGTCCCTTCCAACTCGAGACATTCTATGATTCTATCGTTCTATGCAGAAAGCAGCAGTTTGGTGTGCAGCCACATACTCCTTAGCTTTGAACACGGTGTCCAGACCATGCACGTAGCATTTGGGCTTCTGCCAGTTGATGCAACCCTCAACTCAAACATATCCAGATGGTGACAAATTGCCTTTGCCATGAAGATGGGGTAGTTTGGGTGTGCAGTTTTTTAAAGTACTACTCATTGTCGTTTTTAAAATTAAATACCTTGAAAAAATCTGCTGCTACTAGAGAAGACCCTGTTATCCACGAAGTTTATAATCTCATGAACAATAAAGGCTTGCTAGATAATATCTATTATATCATTAGTTATTTATTAGAATATATTCTAACATCAGTTGTCACTTAATTCATAACCAACTGAATGCTGTATCAGATTTTTACATTATTTTTCCTGGGGCTGATGGCAGGTTTATAGCCTTGAGGTATAGTATCTACCTACTTGTAGTCCATGAACACCAACAATGCACTGGTGTTCTGGTGTTCCCAGGCTCATGAAAATGGACTGTAAATGAACCAAAGATCTCTTACATGGCTTCCTAAGACATTTAGGTACAAATTATTATGACAATCCAATTTAAAAATATTTATCACTAACAAATATTACTTAGTTTTTTCCCTTTAGAAAGAACATGATAATCCTCATATGATGAAATTACATCAGTTCGATAAAAGTACATCAGTCTACTCCTCTCCAAATGCAGAGAAACAATGTTTACTAATTTTTTTTTTACATATTTAATTCTTGGCCTTTCTCTTGCTTCTGTTCAGTTGTGGTTCTTTAACATTACTAGAATTTATTTTCCTCCTCATAAACTTCATCTTCTTACAACTATCTTCAGCCACACTATCTGTGTATCCATCATGGATATCTTCAGTGCAACTCAGTTTTATTTTTGCATTATTACTATACATATGTACAGAGATACCATTATATATGCTTTATATTTCCTCATTCTTCATGTCTCATATATTTCTTTTTTTTTTTTTTTCACATCCAATTGCATTTCACTTTTCTACTGAAACAAGTAAGCTTACAGATAAAATTGCCCTTTTTTGGTTGCAAAATCAAGGAAGAAAAGGTATTTGAGGACAATCTCTTAAATTCTTTTTAAGTATAGGTATTCTTATTTTTCTTCTAATTTTTTCCTCCCAGACAAATTTGCTCATCCTTTTCCTGTTTGGGGACATTGAGCTTTTCTGAAATCCTGGCTGGAAATATGCTTTTGACCGTATTAAATGGTCAGCTTTAGCAACCACCAGATTCCAATCCAGTGATTAACTTGTCTTTATTAATCATAAGGAGGTCCAGAGTGGATTTACATCATGTTGTATGCAGTACCTTTTGTCTTAAGAATTGTGCTAATGCTTTATTATTGGCTGCATGGCACTGCTAGCAAGATCTCATAAAATATTTTTTTCCATTAGAAAAGCTATTTCTTCCTTAAGGTACTCCATCTTTTATCTCATGAATATTACCTCCACAGCTCTGTGAGGTACAGACCATCTTTTTTGTAAGTGTCTCAGATGCTGTATCTCACACTTTGGTCCTGCAAGACAGCAAACATAGGTGTCTACTTGTGTGCTAGCAGTCCAAGCACTCCTCATGATCAGTGGAGATCTAGTAAATAGAGTTATGGAGCCTAGGGAATGTTTCAACTCTCTAAACAGACACCATATTCAGTTACCTAAATGTGGGCATCCAGTATCATTTGAGGTGCTCTAAGGTATCCAGGTCATCTATATAGGTTATGAGTAAGGACTTAAAGACCTGTCCCCTTTTCAAGTGGCAGTTGATGACAAAGCACAATACTTCACAGTGCCTAATAACAAGGCATCTGCATTGAGGCAATTGCCTGTTGTCAAGGGGCTTCAGTCAGCTGGTGATGCAAAGGCATCTACTGCTGTCTGTCTTTCCCTGGACTGTCCAGCACATCCAAGTGGGGTTGGCTGCTACGACTCAGGATCTTGAGGAGACCTATCCTGTCCTGAAGTAATGACAGGAGGCCAGGCACCTGTAAGCAATTTAGAATTCTATTAGACACTTATGTTTTGGTACTTTGTGCCCTTGGAGCTCCAGTGCAGGAGATAGACAGTCTCCTAAGTGAGGTAATATCCTCACTTTGTGTAAACTGACTGAACGGTGTTTACTCCAACTGTTTTCTCTGTAGACTTCTCTTAGCTGAGTATTCAGCACAATGTCTGCAAAGAAATGTCACAGAAATGGAGCCAAGCAAAATGAGATGTACAAACCTGGAGACAGTCATGATCCATTCCTCACCAGTATTTTCCGTTCTCTTACCACCTCTAAAAAACATAATAATAAAAAAGCCAAAATAGAGAATTTTTTGAAAAGTCAAATAAAAGTTTAGAAAACAGTCCTCTGTTTCCATTAGATCATCACCTGAGTCCTCAATGGAGAGTTTTGTTTTGTTTTAGTCGAGCAAAGCTTTTCAATAGATTTCATATATAACAGTATAAGTTATAGACTTTGGAAAGCACAAACAATTAAAGAGATTTTGCATCACAAGCTTCCATAGGCTTATTTTGAATTGAGACAAGAGCACTCAAGGTCTAATTTGCTCTCCATCTAACCCAAGAAAGGACAAGTTGCACCAACATTTCCCTCATACTGTGTTAATTAAGTACTGTGATACACCACTTTCCAAGTATTCTTGTTGACCTCCCATAGATTTTAGACCTCTGTCTACTTAGCCTGACTCTTCTCTTCTTTACCCCTGGATTTTTTGGACTTCGGTAAGGACTTAAAAATTGTATTTGGATAATTATATATCTATATTTATACACATGTATGTCTGTTTGCTAAATGGCAAACTGATTTGGAGGAAAAAGTGGAATCAACTTCTATCTCTTTAGCTTCCCAGTAGTCTTTTTTTGTGTTTTCTTAATATTTAAAATTACTTTTGCTTATATAGATATGTTATGCTACAAAACAGAATAATATTTTCAAAGATGCTGCACCTTTTTGGAATAGCAATATGAAGATAACCTAGAGGGAATTTATTTCCTTCTCTCTTCAAATTCTGAATTGTAATTTCTTTTGGATTGTAGGTATGGAAACACCTGTGAAAACATTGCAATCAAATATTGTAACTCCTCTAAACTTTCAGCCAGATCAGAATTCCATGTTATCAGCTGTTCAAAGATATAAAAAGACAGAGATAAAGTTTGCCATGAATGTCTGAAGAAAGCATTACAACTGCTTGAGAAGGAAAAATAGGAATGCATTCAGATAGCAGGCAGGTAAAAAGCATTGTCAATATTTGGGTAGATCAATGCAAAATATTACTGTCACCATACTTAAAATTATTGTATATGAGTGAATGGATGACTTACCTCCCCTTTAGGCTCTACCTACACTAGTAAACCACATAGTGGCCCTGGGACTGGCAAGTCATTTTTTTTAGTATTAAGTTACAATGGGCTTTTCCCTGATTCTAGCCTGAACTGAACAATTCCTAGCCATGATTTGGGACTTACCATGCTCAACAGAGAGTTTAAATGAAGCCACCCTGTTTTGTGGGGTAAGATAGCCTTACAGTAGAGTTGGGGTTAAGTCATGCTAGTTGGTCCAGAGACGGAAAATGGCATGATTTGACTTAATAATACAGATGTAGATTTAAACTCTGGAATATAAACTAGGCCATCAATAAGAAAATAGTCATTCAGGTCCTAAAATCTGCTGAGATTAGCTGATCCACAATTTGAATTTTATCAAATTATAATTTCATTGTTTTCACCATTTTCTATAAATTTGTGTGTGTTTGCATGTGTGTGAGTGTGCATGTGTCAATCTTGCTTTACACTGAAGTTTTGAAGAAGGTACATGGATTATTTTTAATTTTCAAAAGAGAAACAAATACGTTCCAGAAATAAGATCTGATTCCAAGCTTTAACAGAGTAACAATTTTTTAAGTGGAAAAGCTGGTTTTGCATAGAACTGCTGACACAAACTTAGCTACAGCATTACTGGTGAGCAACACTATAATTTAGGTCATGTTTCTATCCCATAGATAACTTAAATAATACGGCTATCCAGTTGCGGTATAGCAAAGTCCGTTGCTGCTATTCCAATCTCATGAAAGCAGAATGAGACCTTCTTGTTTCCAGAGCTGAGAATCACACATTTGTAATAACTTTGCTTATGAACAGAAGGGCTTTACGCTGTGTTTTAACAGTTAAATGTTTGCATTTATTATGGAACTTTTATCACAACAATAATTGAGTAACCACAAGAGTACCTGGTGTCAGAAAACAATATAAACAGGGCAATCACATTAGAAAGACCTGTACCTTCTGTAAAAGAGTTTTGGCGAGGCTTGTGTGCTTTTCTCCTATTCTACCAAGGTTTATTTTTCCCCCTTTCTGGGACTTCGTAAAAGGCATGCAAATGTTGATGAATGAGCAAGGCTGGTTCTGAGCACATGTGTGAGCCTGCATCCTCATGTCCCCTGTGTCCAGGTCCATCAGAGTTTTGTGTTGTCTCAGACTGGTGACTTTTCTAGGGAACCCACATAAGCGTCATTCTTTCAAGCAAGTGGGGAATAGATGTGCAGATGATAGCCCACAGTGTTTTGATTCAAAGCATGGTGAAAGGAAGAAGGCGTTTGCTTTAGCAATGAGGATGATAGCCTCCTCTTGAAAGCCATCACTATGACCTATCATATATTCACTTGCCAAAACATTTTCAGAAATTTGCCCTCCAAGGTCTTGGAAAACAGCGTTTGGGGTCCTAATTCACTCAGGTGATGTTGAACATTTTACTCCATGCCTATGTGCCTCTCACCCTAGTAAAAGTTGTCTTGTCTATGTCCGAATGGCCTGTTAAGCTTGGAGCCGAGAGTGTCCTCAGGGAAGAACTCATTTATTTCCCACAATTCAAGCCTGCAAACAAGGCTGTTGGAGTGACTGGGGACTTCTGCAAGCTCTGTATGTGACAACACACCATGTTCTGGGCACTGAGCACACCAGCAGGCTCTGATTACCTTGACAAGCCCAATCCACATTCTCCAGCCATGCTGCCTCCACCTACTGGCCCAGCAGCTGTATATAAACTCAACCCCCTGCCCTACCTGTGTTGTGGGTATGCAGTGCCTGGTTTTGTACCTGATATTATCTTATTGACTTGATATTTGAGCCTGATCTTGGACCTGCCTCCTCAGTGGGCATCTGTCACTGCATGGTTGGCCAGCCCTGGTTGCAGTCACCAAAACAGCTCTGCTCTTCTTCATTAGGTGCTGTGCGACTGTGCAACTTGCTCATGAGGTTGCTGCACTGCCTTGTGTAACCACTGGCTCCCAGCCTGCCTTTCCTAGCAGAGATACCCTCTCTTGATGAACCCTGAAAATAAGCCCAGGGAAAGGACAAGGACCTGAGTTTAAATGTATCTGCTGGGTCAATGAGCAGTAGATGTCTAAATAGGCAGAGGATCTGGAAGACTATGGTCATGGCAGCAAGAGCCTCCTGGTGTACTCAGGACCCTGGTACTGCATATGGAGTCACAGAATGGTTTGGTTTGGAAGAGACCTTTAAAGATCATCTAGTCCAATTCCCCTGTCATTAGCAGGGACATCTTTCATGAGATCAGGTCGCTCAAAACCAGGTCCAACCTGGTCTTGAACACTTCCAGTGATGCATCCAATGGGCATCCGCAGCTTCTCTGGGCAACATGCTCCAGTGTCTCACCACCCTTAACGCAAAGAATGTTTTCCTGATATCCAACCTAAAACTACCTTCTTTCAGTTTAAAACTCTTTCCCCTTGTCCTGTCAGTACAGGCCCTAGTAAAAAGTCTCTCTCCATCCTTCTTATATACCCCCTTTATATATTGAAAGGCTGCAATAAGGTCTCCCTGGAGTCTTCTCTTCTCTAGGCTGAACAATCCCAATTCTCTCAGCCTGTCCTCGTAGGGGAGGTGTCCCAGCCTTCTGATCATTTGTGTGGCCCTCCTCTGGACATACTCTAACAGGTCCATGTCTTTCTTGCGCTGGGGACCCCAGAGGTGGATGCAGTACTCCAGGTGAGGGCCTCAGCAGAGCTGAGTAGAGGGGCAGAATCACTTCCCTCGACCTGCTAGCCATGCTTCTTTTTATGCAGGTCAGGATGTGATTGGTTTTCTGGGTTACAAGCACACATTGTCATCTCATATCCAATTATTCATCCACCCATATACCAAAGTCCTTCTCTGCAGGGCTGTTGTCAATCCATTCATCACCCAGTCTGTATTGATAGTGGGATCGGCTCAACTTTCATGAGGTTCACATATGTTTATGAGCTACCACACATGCTCTCATACCAGCCCAGAAGATGTCAGTGAGGTAGCCAAGTGGCTATAAAGCTCTTTTATCTCCTTTGTCTCACTTAAACTGTGAGTGAGGGTGGAGGGGGTTGAGAGACATCCTCAGCTTCCTCCTTGGTAAATGGGACATATCTTCTATCTTTTCCTCTTTCAGCCCTGCAGAATAATCTAAAATCGTTGTGCAGTTGTATTTTTCCATAGTGTGAGCACATTTCCACTGCCTAAGATATAAGGAACACAACAGTCCTGTGGGTCAGAATTCTGACAAGGAAGTTCAATGGAAATATTACCATTTCAGAGTAATTTAGTCCTTTGACAGCAGTAAGGACCCTAACTACTTAACTTTTTCCATAACAATCCAATTATCTACATCTGCTGAACAGAAATTTACACAATCTTGTCTCCCTGTTACCTACACATGGCATGTCAAAAATGATTGGCACGTCATTAAAGAACTTGGTGCTGGAAATGAGCAATAAGGGATAGAAGAGAAAAAATTACCCAGAAGGTTAATCTTTTTGTTTCATTTTGGTGATGGCATGATGAAATATTAATTCACCTGGGGTTTAGGATCTCTCAATCACTCTCTGTTAGCCAACACTTCAAAGATAGTGCTTTGTTTTAAGACTTCGTTGCAACATATCCACTTTCTCCTTCCACATGAGAATGATGTGGATGGACAAACCTCTGAAGGATTATCCTCAGAAGTGAATAAGCCTTTTGAAGTGTTTCAGTTGTCTAGAGTTTCTAGCACAGCCAAGCAATATTTAGAATGATTCTGTCTTTCATGTCAAGATTATTTTATGCATTTTGAAATTCCTTTTTTTTTTCCTGCACTCTGGAATTTAGTTTATTCTTTATAATCTTTTGATTCCTGCAAAGAGTCAATACCTTGAAATTAAAAGATGAAAGGATTCATCAGCAGAATACTACATGATTAGCTTAATTCGTTCTGAATTTTCCTATTGAAAGGGCTTTCTAACATGCATTTAGTAGCAGACACACGGCCCCTATTTTCCATGCCTTTGTATTAGGATTTAAACACTCAGAAAGTTGCTGTGTGGAGAAGCACTAGCCTAATTAATCTCAATTAAAGTCTTCATTTGGAAGCAATAATGTAACTTTTCCAAATCTGAAGTTTGCAAAAATAACAACAAAATTCTTAAGGTTTTTCATTCAAGTATAATATGGAGTTTTATGTATTAGTTGAAAATTAATAAAAAGTGTAAGTACGATTTATCATAAATTATATACTTCAAGTTGTTGAGTCAATAACAGAAAAAGTGGGGAAAAAAACCCTGGAATTTTGCTTGATTTCATGTAGGTATGAAAATAGAAACTTTTGTAAATTGTAACCATTTACACAGAATAAAGCAGTACGTATTCTACTATCCAGTCTGCCAAATGCTAGGAGAAAGAAAAACTACCAATTAATATTTGTGCGTATAAGAAAAATATCATGCCATTTATCACCAGCAACCACAATTTGCAAGTATTCATCTTCTCTCCACCTGGGTGTGAGCCAAAGACAGTACCTGGGACAATACTTTGGGTGAAACTTTTCTGGATGGAGGGGGTTTGGATAAGTTTTTTTGTCTGTTTTTTAAAAACTGTCTTTTTTATTTAGACAGTGGATGGCATCATTTGTTTAATTCCCTTTCAAAATTGAGTGCCCATCTGTAGCTTTCAGCTCCTCTGACTGAAAACATTGGAACTATTCCTGTGTGTCAATGTTTGCAGATACAAGGTCTACAATGTTTGTTATTTTCCTTCACTGTGTTGCTTGCTGCAGCTGTACACGTGGATTCAGACATGACGATCACTGCTTCTCATCACACTGCAGATTCTGTGATTTTGTTATTAGTTCCCTTTATTTCTTATTTTTTTAATATTATGCTATAATCTAAAAAATGTGTGCACATATATATGTATGATTAAACCAATACTGTTTTTTCATAGTTTTGTCCATTCTTTATCTCACAGATGTAAGTTAAGTCAAGTCCCAATTTAAGTAGGCAATAACAGAGCATTAACATTCTTCTCGTCTGCTGATTTAAGACACCCACATAGAGGTAATCTCCCAAGCTTTCAAGCGGCGTAATGTACACATTAAGTAAGAGAACAGCCTGACAAAGCAATTTGGAAGAAACCACAGCTTTGTATCTCAGAAAGATTTTAACAGGCAGGGCAAGCATCCCTCTGTAGCGCCTGCATCCAGACACATCCTCAAGAACTTCTGGTACGTGAACAGCCCTGAACTCCAGAGCAGGAAGCAGGGCAGGAGACCAAAGGCTGTTTTATGTCACTTTAAATGTACCCATTGATGAGCCTAGCTGATTGAGTGTTTGTGTTGAGTTTCATTCAAACACTAAAACAGTTTTTGTGCCTTTTCAGGAGATGTACAGATGCTTTATTCTATTGCAGCTGGAGTTCATGGAGCACTGTTAGGGTAATGTTTTACGCTGAAATTTATCAACTATTTTTAGTTCCACTATCTCAGTTTGAAGTCGATGCACTTAATATTGAACATCTCACAGCTCATGTTTCCCTTTCAGTGCTGTGCAAACTTGTCTCCAACATGATCCTTAATTTATTTTTCTTTTTATTGAATAAACAATTTCCAACTAAATTAGCACTGACTAAAGCCCTTTGGTGACTTAAAATTTGGAATGGAAAAAACCCAACCACCTAGCAATAGCTTGGTAATGACCATGGGAAATAAGGCAACTTCTTCTGAAAAAAAATTACAGAGGTGTAGACCAGTTTCTGTAGTAAAACTGACTTCAGAGCAATGTGTACATTCAGAGAGGATGAGCAAAATAACATCCATGCGCAAAGCACGAATATTTGACTCTGGATGTACAAAAAGGCTATTGATTTCACAACTATGCACTCTGAATATTTAAAAAAAAAAAGGAAACTGAAACAGCAGATTAAGAATGCAAATTTACATACCTTCTTTTCATAAAGCCTCATAAACATCTTTCCTTCCTGTTTTCACAATTAGTGAACAGTAATTTTGTTACTGTCCCTCGGTGACACTAGATGGCACTTCAGAGTAGTGGTGGGATCAGAAAGTCTTTTGTAATCTTTTCGATACTTTGTGTATGATATTATAGAGGCATTAAATTAATGCTAGCATCAAACAAAAGCAATTTCTCAGATTTCTGCTAAATTGTATATATGAGTATGAAGTAGATAATACTATCTGTTTAAAAGAAGTAGCAAACATAAGCAGAAAGAGATTATAACAAAGTGGTTCACTGATAGGTCAAAAAAGCCAGGTCACAGGCCAAAGAGATATTTTTAGAGGATTTGAGAAGCAGCCTGAGAAGGCAACTGAAAAAAATGTATAGACTTGGAAATCAGAACAACACATTGTTGCCAGAGATTTAAGAGATGATTCTTTCCTGGAAGTTAAATGAGATTTGATGTCATTTATGCTTCACTAATCAGGTATCTGACAACTGTCCATAACCCGGTGCACTTTAGGAGAAACCATCCAGCTCCCTTCTGGTCTTAAAAGACAAGCGTATATGAAAGCACTAACTGATTTGTAGTCAAGTTTTGGAAAAATAACATTCTTTAGCAATATATGGTTTTCCAAACAAAAATTTGTGTATATACTTTTGGAAAGCCTAAATCTGCAGGATATCACATTAATTAAAAAAAGGGGGGGGGAGGGGGGGGAAAGAAAGGAACTATACTACAAAAGCAAAAGAATAAGTTTATAGTATTGCCATCAAATTGCAATAAAATCTTAAAGAAGCATCCTTTCTTCAAGAAATCATTTTCATTTCCAACTTACGTAGTCAATTCAGCAGAAGATAGAAGGGTCTACTTTCTTTAGTTAAAAACCTCTTACACGGATTTTAACTAACACTCTAAGAAGATTCATGAATAGGGGAAAAAGGATACATTTAGATGTCAAAAAATAGCAGAAAATATTGGCCATAATTCTGCAAAGCTCTTTAAATAAGAAAAAGGAAAGTTCAAACATTTACTCAGGGATATTCCTAAGCAGTGTGATGAATAGTAAGCATTATTAATTTAAGATGGCAGAAAATACATTTTTGTCTCCAATTTCATTATTCTGTCGTCTTTATCATAAAGAGATAGAATTTTTAAAATATTATTAGAAAATTGGTTTTAAAAGCAAGCGAGTGCTATTATTGCAGTTTGGATTTGCTAGAATTTTATATTCAATGGAAGAAATAAGGCTCTGTACATCAGTTAAATCATTCTTGCGGTTGAGGATCTGTAACTGCACCTTTATATTCTTTATATTCTCATATCTCTTGTTTCCACCAGCCCAAATTTTCATATTATTGGGATATGTTTTGTTTTAGGCTCCCTAGGAGAGTCCTCATACTTTATAGAGGGATTGGAGATGCACTGTCGCACCTAAAGACTTTCAGCTTTAGCTCTCTCATTTCTTTCCACCCAACTGTTGTAATTTGTTTATGTTTGTTCTTTTTTTCTGTCTTTCATAAAACCATAGAATCATAGAATAGTTTGGGTTGTAAGGGACTTTAAAAATTAACTAGTGCCAATCCCGCTGCCATGGGCAGGACGACCGTCCACTAGACCAGGTTGCTCAAAGCCCCATCCAGCCTGGCCTGGAACACCACCAGGCATGGGGCATCAACAACTTCTCTGGGCAACCTGGTCCATTGTCTCACCACCCCAGCGTTAAGAATTTCTTCCTAATATCTAATCTAAATCTACCCTCTTTCAGTTTAAAACCATTACTCCTCATCCTATGGCTACTCTGCCTGTTAAAGGGTCCCTCCCCATGTTTCTTGTAGGCCCCCTTTCTTTCCTTTATTTTTGTTTTGTTTTGTTTTGTTTTTAAGTGGAAGAGCCATCTGTTCTGTATTTATATGAAATGCAGTTTTAAAAGTATTGGGTTTCCTGCTGCTTTGAAGTCTTTGCAGATGCTGTGTGTGTGTATTGGACTTAGGATAGGGTTCTGTCAGTCAGAAACTGTAGGTATGGCTGCACAATTTATGGAAAACCAACAGCGTGTTTACCTTTTGAATTTGTCATGGTCTTGCTGAGGATGTTAAAGGGTTTGCTTATTCTTTTTTATTGCGCAGGACTCGGAATCAGGAAAGTTCCTCTTCTCTTTGTAGCCCTTGGTTGTTAGCGGGGAATGTATTTTATGAGGAATAGCTTGTGCTTTAGCACAGAGGGCAGCAAGCTTGGTATGGGACATACCATAGGTATTACAGGGGAAGACCAGGCTCAGATATTTTCTTAAAGCTGCTTCTGGTTTGTAAGGAAAGCCTTAGTATGGAGAGATTTTAAAGCCAAATTTTAAAGGAGGGACAAATGTGAAGCCTGGGTATATATTTATACGAAGTTTTATGTAATAAGTAGTTATGTATTGTATAAATATGTTCCTGCGAGTTCTATCTGTATCTTCTAATTTGAACCATGTACATACAAACCCTGTGGAGTTCTCCAAGCTAAGACAATGCCTTTGTTCCCTATTGAAATTCCAGTACTTAGCTTTCTGCACAAAGTCTCTCTCTGAATAATAGCAGATATCCAACCAAGAACCAAAAGGAAAAAATCTAACTGCGCATTTTCCGGAGGGTTTTCCCTCCAGTAACAGAAGAATATAATGTACTGTTATTTTTATTTAAAAATAACGCTCAGAAAATGTCAAACCCAGAAGAAAGAACAGATGCAAATGGGGGTAATCATTGGCTACTATATGAAGAAGATTGCTAACAAGAGTGCAAACACACTCTTTCTGTGTAATGGCTTTAGTGGTTCATAATCATTTCCAATTATTTGCTACCTGAATAAATTACAACAATAAAAAGAACATATTCATTTCCTAGAAAAAATACCTCTGTTAGGCATGAAAAAGTTTCTCGAGGCAAGAGAATTTCACACAACTTACTCTTACTTTAGCTATTGCCATGCCAAAGATGTTCAATTTTCAAGACTGAATCATAATTAAAGTTCTGACACACTACGTTATGCCATCAAAACAGAAAATAAAGACAAGCACCTTGGAGTTTGCCTGTATTACATTATTCTTTAATATAAATGACATATAAGTTTTACAAATTAGAGAGATTGACCTTGGAGCATAAAGAGGCTGCAGAAGATTCTTTTAAGGTGACATTTTTATCGAGTATATGTTTAGCTTTGTAGATTGACAGTAGAAATGTGCAGCCTACCTTTGATGTGCTTGCTACCCACTGGTATGGGTTGAAGAATCCAATTTGCATAGGGCTTCAAATCAGTCTAAGAAGGTACTTCTACAAATGATGTCCCAGCAATGTCCAGCTAGGCCTTGCAGTTATTTCACTTCATATTTTGCTATACTTCTAATTTTGCTTATAACCTAAATGCCACAAATTTATCAGATGGGGAGCCTGCATATCTCTACTTGACAATTAAAAACTTTGTTTAAAAAACAAAAACAGTAAAGGATGCTGACAAATGTACAATGCAGAACAAGTGAACAGTGAACTGCTATTATTTTTGGTTTAGATATATACATGGATTGATACCAATGACTAAACCCTAATACAATACTCTGCAAGGCAGTCTCACTGAGGTTATTAAAACTGCTCTTGTGACTAAGGTGAGAGGGATTTGCCCTAGAGAAATTTAGCCATTGAGCTCCAGACATAGGTTACAGGTTTTGTACTGCAAACTACTCATTATTTTGTTCAATAGGATTACGTTAGGCTAATCCTGAATAGCATTGCTCTAGAAGAATGGCAAACTTAAAAAGAACTATGTGTACTATATGAAATTATTTTATTTTTCCCAAAATAATGACATTAGCAACAACTTTATTTGCCTCTGCTAAATAGATACTTTCAGAATTAGCTTAGTGTTATAGTGAATATTTTTAAACCTCCAGGGCTTGAAATAAATTTAAAGGAGGTAACTCTCACCTTCTCAAGTCTTAAGATGATTTGAGAGTCCTTTTTCCCTCTACTATTTTTTTTGTGTGTGTGTGGCTATAAAAATAACCTCAATCACTATCTTTTTTTTTTTTTTTTAATATCATACCTTGACAAATATTTACTCCGAATCTCATATACAGTGGAATCTGAAAACCTGTAGCATTCAGAAAACTGAAAAATACCACAGAAAGCATGCTGGAAAAGAAGGCTGAAATAAGTCAGTTAAAAGCACAGTTGGCAATTCTTTTCATGGTATGCTTGATCTTGTACATCTGTAATCATTCATTTATTCTACATCAATGGACCACCTTCACTTTAAAGTGAAGTTTCTGGTATTTGGCATTAATTGTTAGCAACAATTTTTTGAACAGGCCTATTACAACAGGTACTTTAGCTGAAACACAACCGAACCCCTTCTTTAGACATCTATTTGTAATTTCCAATCTGTACTGCAGAGCGTTCATGGATACACCGGAAAGCAGAGGGCTGGATTTCCCAGTACTGCACAGGGTTGCTGAAGAGACTCACACCAGAATAGCTAGCCTTTTTGGTGTTGTAGCCAAGAGGGCAAAAGTCGTTGATGCCAATTGAAGCAATTTTGTTGTTATGAAGATAGACCACCTGAAAAGCACAGAAGTACAAAAGTGAGAAATAGACCTACCATGGCAAATAAGATTAATTATTTGATGTCAAATACTTGGTGTGTATTGTGCAATGTTATACAGGGCAACAATATATCCTTTCTTCCAAACAAATGCTTGATTCTACTTACCTTTTGAAATACCTACAATATACCCAATTAGAAATAATTTTTACAGAAAGAGCAGAAACTGTGCAAGGCAATCTAATAACATTGCTATCATTTGATAATAGTAACAAAAAAAGGATCCAAAAATGTGGAATTATTAATACAGTGCTGTGGTTCAGAAGCATGTGCTGAATATAAAGAATATATTTGGTGCTAACTGGTTTCTCTCCAGCTCTAACGCTTTCACTCTCATGAGTGCAACTGTACAGGATGCAGAGCCAAAGTAATCACTAATGATGATTTAAAATAGCTGATGAATATTACTTTGCTCCACAGTTACCATTTCTGATTATTTTTCCCAAGCTACACGCAAGTGGTGATTTACATTTGGGAGTCTTCATTCTTTGGGAGCTTTCATTCCTGTAAAATCTTAGTCCAAGTGAAGACAGATTTTAATTGGTTCCAAGAGGCCATGTTTCTAGCTATCCAGCTACACAAACCTCAAAAATACTGCTGCTGTGAAATGCATATTGCGTCTCTTTGCCCTCCTAAAGGCACAGCTTTGTGAGATACCAAAGGGAAGGTTCTTGGGGAAGGTTGCAAAATGTCACTGAGTAGAATCAAAAAAATTCAACAGAATAAATGTTCTTTGATAGCATTTTTTGAGTAAAAAGGAAATCAAAGTACCCAAATAACCCCATATTTGTGGTATCCCCTCAGACACACAGGGATACGAATGCACACCGCCAGATCTGCACACCTCCATAGCCATGCCCATGCAAAAATCAGTATAAGTCTTCCTGTTTGGAACTTGTCCATGCCTATTCAACAGTTTGTGAAACTTGCATCAAATTACCTTCTGCACAAATACTGTCTACGTTTCAGTTCAAGACTGAATAAGCACACAAATACCACTCAGAATCTTTCAACAGTTGCTCTCTGAGGCAGCATGATCAACTTTACCTGGATATATTTGTGTTCACCCAGCCCACCAGGTACTCTGACAAGTTCATTGTTGTTCAAATGGAGCTCTCTCAGATGAGGTACATTGTTAAGAGAGCCATTTTCAACTGAAGAAATACTGTTGAAGCTGAGACCCAATCTGAAAAAAAAAAAATAATGTTAAACTTGCTCCCACAACCATCTTAGGTTTGTTACTTCTATATACTACTGTTGTAGAACAGACCAGGGTAATTTTCAGAATTAAGCATAAGGTACAAAGTCACCACGGAGAAACAGTTTAGGTAAACATATTTAAATAAGTTTGACATCTGATGTCATCATGATAGCATTCAACTTGTGTCCATGGTACTGCATATTTCATTATATGACTAATCTGACCGTAAATATGTAGTGTGTACCTCCATAGGCACCAGTCTTTCTTTAAAAGCTGAATAAGAGTTTCTTGCATGACTTCAGGAGCACTGACTGTAACTTTCTTTGTCAAACTACATAAGCCAGGCTGACCAGAACTCTTAAGCTTAAATCTTCACCACATCCTTTTAAGATACTTATGTAGTTACAGCCATGTTACAGACTGGAAACAGGAGCTGAGTCATACATAACAATCTGTTCAGGAGAACGCAGAAGTGGGACAAACACATTTTTTCTGGGTTCCAGTTCCGAGCTTTCACCACAAAATCATCCTTCCTTCTTTATACATCAACATTCTGGGTTTACTAGAACAATTTATGTCCAATTTGGAAAATCTGGTCCTATCTGTGTGTTTCTGTGTTAATACTATTCCGGTTTGCAGCTATCAAACTACAGAATTTTTTCAAGAGACTCTCATAAGTTACAATGCCCTGTGTTGAGGCAGGGAATTCAGTGGTAATTCTGCAGGAGTTATCATCAGCAGTGTTGTCCTTTGAGAAAACTATTTCTACAAAGGCTAAACCTACTTCTTCTAGTTTGCTTTATCTTTTTTCTTTAAGCAATCTTTTTAATTTTGAAGGAAAAAATGCTCTGAGACTTATTAACAACTGACTCAATTAAAGAACTTAATATAGGTAATCAGAATCCTTGTGACAAAATAATTTGCTATGGATGAGTACTTTTAAAGAAAGTCTTTAAAGAAAGAATTCTGTAATTCTTTGTGGCTTGTGCCACCTTCAAAAGTCAGAATCTGGACCTGGTGTAAAATCACAGAACTAAAAATTCTTGTTCGATCTTTATGGCAGAGATTTTTCCAGAAATAATGCTGTCCAAGAATGGAAGCACATTTTAGAATTTTCCTTTTAAAAATAAACAGTCAAAGAAAGATCTTGCTAACTAGCATTATATATATTACAAATAGCCATAATCATATTCATTTAAAAATTGCAACGTTGTCAAAGTATTAAATGACAAAGGAGAGTTTAATGAGATCTCCCACTGATATCAACAGGGATTTATTTCACTCGGAAATCTGTTCACAGTATCCCATATCTTTGCTAGGATTCGGTCAGGAAGAATTTTCATTTAAAAGTTATTAGAACAAAATTCCTTTTGAGTAGAGTACATCAAGATTTAGTTAAGCTTGGGGGATTTGGTCCTACAGAGCAATTTGGTCTGAAGACCTACAGAATGTCTATTAAGGACTTCAGTGATGGGTGCTTATAGTGAATGTCTTTAAAAGGAATGGGGAAAAGAAACCCATCTTGGCAAAAGGCTATAAATTCTTGGCTGACACGTATCTAAATATATGCTTGCTACGTAAGCAGGTCTATAAGCAGATGTGTCACACCTAGGGAGACCAGAATGAAAAAAGCAAGTTAAGACTTTCATATTGGTCTGTTGAAGCAAAAGTAACCCCTTTACACACCATAAGGATGGACAAGATCCAACTCAGGATTAGCTCATGAAGGGAAACTCTTTTAGGGAAAGAGTAAAATTGGAGCAGACTGTAGAAAAGTGGATTTAACTCCCACGGGCAGTGAAATTATATGTAATTACATCTCATCTAAATGTGCTACAAACAAACTCTTAGTCACTTGGGGCTGTGTTTACAAATGAAATAGGACAATATTAGTGTGTAAAATACAGGGTGATTAAGAGTGTTAGGAAAGAATATGGTCTTCATCTCCCTTCCTTTTCCCATGGGAACAAAAAGGGAAGAATTTGAAAAATCACTCTATATACTATTAATACTATACTATATATACTATAGTACATAATATATACTATTTCCTTTTATATTAGTGAATAGGTAACATATTTCCAGTGTTTTAGCGGACCTAGTCACAGTGTTCTAAATCATTGAAGAGCATCATCAAAAACATATCTAAAAACTTAAGAAATTCTGAAATATTTTTTCACCTTCTGTTGCCTTCAACATCCCTGCTAGTCCATTCCCACTTTTTTGTTATATGCACTTTATCAAGCTTCAAGCTGCTCAACATCGTTATTCCGGGCTTGACGCAATTTCCACTGTATGGAGCTAGACCTTTTCAGTAAACTTTAATAGGCTATAGACTTTAGTAACATCAGCTGTGTAATGTGTATTTCCTCCTGTGGACCTCATTCCTGCATGAAACCAGCAAAGTCTTTGCTGGGTTTACATTAAGGAGATTTATTTTTTTTTCCACTGCAGCACTATATGAAGACTTTTGGAATACTTAAGAGTAATTTTACAAGAAAAACAAACAAACAAACAGAAAGGACAAATATTGGTGATATGCTAGAACTCAAGAATTCAAAAGAAAATGAACACTAGATCTACACTGAGCTCTTTTACGGTCCAAAACACCTTAACACAGTCAGAAAAGTGACCTGTTTCTCAAAGCCCAACTGTACTTTATGGCAACTATTAGACTGTTGAGCATGTGTTGACATGATTCAGGAGGAGAGTGGTCTGACCCCATACTAATGTTCTTGAAGTCTTAGATGTATAAATAAAAGCTATTTTTTGGTAGCTTGTTTCTGTTCCATAAGGGGCATGTTGCCCCTTAGATTCATCCCATATACTGTCCTGGAGCTCTCCTGTAGCTTGCTCCTTTCTTCATCTATCTGCTCTGTTATGTTCAATGCCCTCCCTTTTCACCAAATCTGTATTCTGCCTTACTTTTCAACTTTGCAAAAGAGGATTTATGACTATGCTTATGTTGCCTGCTACGGTTTAGAACTTGGTTCCTGCTCTGAGCAGCTCCGCATTTCCACACCACAGTCAACAGAGTATCTGGTTTCTCCGTACAGTACAGCCACAATGGAAGCAGCCCAAGGTTAGATATTTTTAGTAGTCCATCAGCACTTGCTGCTTAAAACTTCATGTCTTAAGAAGGACTTCCAACAATATTGTCCATGTGATGTTGCCTGTATTGTTTTCCAAGTGTGAATGTGAAAACTGGCTCATCTGCAGGACAACTGACTCATCCACACCTCCCTCCTCCAGTAAAGTGAATTACTCTCTACCTGAGTAGTTACGACGTTATTTTGGTTTTGGAAGTTTTCTTCATCATTTCTCTGGAGGATGTTACATTTTATACTAAGCCTCTATCATTAGCAATAACTGCTTCGTGGTCCCCTAGTCTATAATTATGGTATTTATAATTTTTCATTAAAATCCAGAAGCAGACTTCTTTTGAGTGGGGATCAATCTGTGATCAAATATAAATATCAAACATGAACTGAAGTGCCTTATTTTACAAGTTTTAGAAAGCTGTTCTAAGCCTGATCACCTGGAATTGCCAGATTTAAAATACATGTTAAGTTACTATATACTTCATTGCATTAAATTGCCATCCAATCTACTATAAATAGTGGTAAAATTAATTCTTGTTGCTCAGTAATGTTTCGTTTATTTCTGTTTTCTTCCTTGATTGTGACAAGAAGAATGATTAAGATTATTAAGCAGAATGATTAAGGTAAAGATCCAGGGATTAGAGACAATAATCTGATTAATGGTGTTATAGATCAATTACACTTCTATTTTCATAGAACAATCTTAAAATAGTATAGCATAGTATTAAAAATACCTTGTATTAAAAGGCCTGTTTTACTATTTTAGCACATTATCTAATGTGAACTAATTCACCAATAATTCTGTATGTTTATAACTGCTCTTTGGGAATTCTTCTTATATTTTCCTCCAGTTAGAGAAACATGTTCAACAATATATTCACAGATTAGCAGGGTACAATCACAAAAAAATGACACTTTTTCATTTATATTGTGTGATTAATCTTTTGTCACTTTCTTGGACTCATTGCAGACTTGCTTTTCTTAAGAAACAAAAGAAACTGTTGCAAGCAGTTTTGGTTCCTGTGTGTTTTTTTCCTCAGTTTGCAGAGGAAATTGCATGAGTAATGCAGTATCCCAAGAAAACTGCATAAACCAAAGATGGAAATACAATGAGAAGCATGCCATAATTAAAAAATCTAATTGCCTTTGTTATAATTTTTCTTTTTCTTTTTTTTTTTAGATCAAAGAAACAGTTGTCCTGAGCATACTTCACTCATAATTAAAAGCAGCTGGAAAGTGTTGTTAGAAAAAAACAATTGTTTTGTTCTCTTAAGTCAGTACCCAAGTCCTTAGAAGCTTTTCCTGCTAAGTTATGTGCTGCTTCAATGATGATAACACTCATGAAGCTCAGAATGATGTTTTCTAATTGTGCCTGTGGTGGTTACAATTTCAACTAATATTTTATGTGAAAAGAAGAAATGAATTCTTACTTTGCCAAGTTGGTGAGTCCGGACAGACTTTCAGCATCAATTTTGCTAATTTTATTGCCATCAAGGTGAAGTTCAGTAAGGGATGGGGGAAGGCCTGAAAGAGAGAACACCATCAAATTATTTTTGATAAAACTGTATGATCTTTTTGTAAAGGACTTGTGTTACACTGAGACTCTTTTTCTTTTACAGTAACAAAAAAGATTTTTACTAGACAAGGTCAAGAACAATTCACTGAATGAAACAAGAAACTTTCACAATCAGGAAAACTGAAAACAGCTAGTAACAAATAAGGTCATGCTCCTAAGGTCATCATAGAACAGTTAATTCTTAAAAAAAACTAAATTAAATTCTTCTCAGATATGAATTCTAGCCTTCATTATTATGTAAATGGGACATATATAATAGCGTAAGAGAAAGAGCCTTCATTTTATCCAGAGTATGCACATACATAAGTCTACAAACATTTGGCACCCAGATATTTAACAAATAACAGCAGCAGAAAATGAGATTATAAAGATTAGGTAAAATAATTCTAGTGTTATTTTAGGTAGGACACATACTAGTTTTCAAATTCTGTTTATCAGGAAAAAAAATTGGAACCAAATATATTAACTATCTGGGGTCCCTCAAAGGAACATCCAAAACAGGAAATGTGGGAAGAAAGAAATAACAACTAGTATTAACTTTCAAAAACTTTTCAACTATTTCAAAACAATCTGCTGGCTAAAGTATGAATAAATTCAATATAATTTCCTCTAGATTGGAACCATTCTGGTTAGTTCTGTTTTGGGGGGGGTGGGGTGTTTTGGGGTTTTTTATAGGTTATATTGATGTTGTT
>VYZM01013401.1:16633-34886 GCA_013398915.1 Dromas ardeola | reverse complement strand
AAAAAAAAAATTATCCCTCCCGTAAATGATTACCAGGAGAATCATGATCAGGGGTAGTTTAGAGGGATTGCAAGCAGAGGGCCACCAAGATGGTCAGGGCTGGAGGACCTGCTCTGTGAGAAGAGGCTGGAGGACCAGGGCTAATTCAGCCTGGAGTGGGGGCAGCTCCGGGGACACCTCCCAAGCTCCCTCCCTACCAGCATTAACTCCAGACTCTGTTGTTGTAAAATCCTGAGGCTGATGAATAAGAAGACTTTTCAAAGGTGGAAGTAAAAAAGCAAACATTTGTTTAGCGCTTTAAAATCGTAAACCATTTTATTCTACGATAGTGATACCGCTTAATAAAGCGTATCAGATGAAAAAGGTGGGGTTTGAAGGTTTTAAGCGGAGTCAGAGGCACAGCAAGTTTATAAATTATTTTTTAACAAATAGTCATTTTTTTTCACTTTTTTTTTTAATCTAGAGAAGGTTTCCTGTTCACTTCTGAAGAAAACCCTGTTTACTTCAATCTTCTGCATGGTTATTGCCCAGCTCTTTGCTTTCAATTAACATTCTTGAAAATGAAACAAAAAAAAATCACTTGTACAAATGTTTATGGAAAACAAACAAAAACATCTCTGAACACCATCAAAGTAGATACATTATTTTTATTCTAGCATATGTTTATGGATACTTTCTTGAAGTATTCTGCCAGCTCTAGCCTTGAATTCAGAGTTTAAAAAGCATTTACAAGATTCTTTTCCACTTCCCTCTGTACCACCACATTTACTCGCTTGCACTGGTTTTCTGTTTTCCATATGTTATCTCCAAAAAACAGGATTCCACAAAACTACAAATGCAGAAAAGCTTGAGGCAAAGAGGTATTTGACATGTTTCCCTTATTAAAATCTTGTGATATCCTTCAAATATATAAAAGCTAAGCCCAAAAAACAGTGACCAAAACTGTGCACTTACTGGTGTGCCAGTTATATTCAGCACTCCACCACAGCTTTATTGGTTACCGTGATACTTTCTGAGTATATAGTCTTAAAGTTAACACTGCTCTGTCTGGGTTTTGTGCTGTTTTTTGACAGGCAGATCCTGGCTCCTGACCATATAAATGCGGTGTGGTATCTTTCCCTTTCACAAGAAAAACAAACGGTGTACAGTGTTAGTAATTTATGCTCAGGAAGTAGAAAGGATGATGAAGCTCTGACTGTCAGACTTCCACAACTGCACAAGTACGTTTGCGCCTTTCTGAAGGGAAACCCCTGGCAGGAACCTGCAGACTGGGTGTTAGTACACAGGCATAGGCAGCGAGCCACCTATAGTCATTTACATTACAAATCCTGTTCTACCTAGGTGTAAAGGACGGTTGTCTGCCTAAATTATGTTAGCATACAGTCGCATATACCATCCTATGAGGACAGATTTGGGCATTTTCCTAAATTGCTCAGGCTCTGTTAGTTGTGATGGTACTTGGCTTGTTTGCTCCAAGAATGAAAAACAAAATGCATGTGATTAATAACTGCATTGTTCTTACTAACATCATATGACTGTTGCGTATTCCATCCCATAAGGCCAGATTTGGCCATTTTTCTTAATTGTGCAGGTTCTGTTAGTTGTGATGGTACTTGGCTTGTTTGCTCCAAGAATGAAAAACAAAATGCATGTGATTAATAACTGCATTGTTCTTATTAACATCATATGTGACAACCGTTTTTGTTTTCCCTAAAATTTGCTGCTGTTGTTACAGTTGGTGCTATGGCTGGTAACAGTACCACTCCAAGCAAGGTGCTGGCATTTTTACTAGCATATGATATACACCACCATCACTTTCAGGATAAGGCTTTCTGTTACGAGGAGACACAAAGAACAAAAAAAAAAAAATAATACCTTCACCTCATACATTTCTGTATTTAGGAAGACACACAAAAAAATTGTACAAAAACGTCATTTTCTAAAGGTCACACTGTCATAATTATTTTAATATCTCATAAAACACACTTCTGGGTTTTTTTAACGGTACTGTAGATAACAATACAACATTGGTGGTCTTTATTGTGTTTTGGGGGAGGGGGAGGCTATTTGCTTGAAAGCGGTTCTAAAAAAAATAATAGGATTATTCTCATCTTTCATTTAGCTTAATAATACACTACATACATTTGTCAATCAAATTAGAATTACTGTCAGACCATAATAATGCATTTTAGTTTAGCCAATATCAGTCAGACCTGATTTATTTGCTTAATACAAATCTAATTGACTTTCAGGCTGCTCTTCTCTTTTCAGCTGTTAACCGACCAAGTACATCTTTAATTTCCAAGACCGATGGTTTGGTAGCAGTTGAGAGGAAGAATGATTTGCATAAGGCCCCAGAAGGGTGCCAAAACTCTTCACGCTTTAAACAACAGCCTTTATTATTCTGTAAGTGGATGTGTTGAATTTTCATGCTTTTGTTTCCAGTTCAGCCCTGACAGAAAGAATAAAGTAGACTTTGCCAGCACCCCTGCTGTGCCCTGAGGGAGAAATTCAATGTGCCTCATTTGTCTTAATTGGAGAACCGCCCTTAGCACCAGCTTTTTCTATGAATATATTAGCATAACAGACAGAAAAGTCTAAACCCACTTTTTTTTGTAGAAGTATTTTTTTTCTTTCTAAGAAAAATAAAAACCGGGAAGAAAAATACATGCATCATCTCCCAGCCTTCTTACTATTATTGTTGTTTTAAAACACACTATACAGGAAAAACGCATCCAGCCTACTTTATCTCCTTGGTGTTGTTAGGAACCGGGTAGAGAGAAATGTGATAAATACCATCCATGACAGAGAGCTGAAAGCTGCTCTTTATTCTTCATAATGTACTAATCCTATATATTTGTTCTTTGGCTGGTTGTGTTGCTTTTTTCTGATGGAGGAGATAGTTTTACACAGAGACTGATGGGCAGAAACTAGGAATGAATCTAAGAAAAAAACCCACACAATCTTACAAAAGTGAATTTATTAACACAGAAGCAAAATGCAGTTACGTCTGTCAAAGGAAGGTTTCAAACCCCATGCTTATTCATTTGAGAATTATTAAATTCATCTTCTCGTTTTTCATTTCATAAAAGTACTCTAAATCTGGACAAACAATCTGTGCAGTGTAAATCATTTCTAAATCAGGGCTCTTTCAGTGTCAGATAGAACTAATGAGATTTAAAGAGTAGTTTCTAAAGAAGAAGTATTTAGTTTACGAGTTCTTCTGACTAATATCAATCTCTACATCTGCTAAACTAGCCATGTATTGCTTGTACATGAAAAACGTGGGAAATAGGTAATTTTTAGTAGACTGTGATGTATACATTTTCCTGGAAATGTGGCTGCATTTTAGAAACTGATGAATCCATATTTAGTCTTGATATTTTTCCCACGAGGCTCCAATACATTGCATCAGTCACATCGCCACTTAAATAGAAGCTTTCCATGGATATTAGAATAAAGGCTTGGCTGTTTAAGTTTTTTTAGGTGTCTCATAGACATTATGAAAAATTAAAATATTCTTTGGGGCAGGATTTTTTCAGTCAACTGGATGAGTTAATAGCTTTGAGGTTTTATTCCAGCAGGAGCTGGGGTGGGGTCATTAGCATAGCCCCTGGAGAAACAGCAGACTCTTAATTCTGATATTTACTCTTGCCTGTTCTCCGTGGCAATTTATCAAAGCCAGCCAGCACTGTAACATTAGAAGTCTTTCACACCTCTTCCTCCTCCTATTACTCATTGCTGAACCATTTTTCTCTTACATGCACACCCTCCCTAAAACATGTTCAGCTACTCTTGGCTAGGCTCTTCTTATGTCTTGAAGAGTGATAATAGAAGAGCGGTAATAGAAGAGCTTTTTGCTTTCTTGTGCAAATGTACCTGCAAAATAATTACTTAGCATGATGTATTTTTGAAAGTATGTAGGCATCCCACTCTGCATGGTTTTATTTACATTAGAAAAATGCCAATGATCTACAACAGTTTATCCGATATTACAAACTGTTTGGCTGAGCAAACAACCCAGCAAATCAGAAAGGCAAGCCTGCACTCATCGCCTCACTTTGCTTGCTCCCTCTGTCTCTAGTATTCTTTGCCTCAGTTTCCAACTGGAAGCTGTTCAGACCTGCCTGGGTTAAAAGGGATACCTTTCTAGGATACCCCTCAGAGTAATTTAAGAGAATATCCTCTTTGTCTATGCGTTGCCAGGAAACTTCCCGAGGTATTAAATTCCAATATGGTTTGTTTCCTAGCAAAGAGGTTAAAAAGTGTTAATGCAACATAAACAACTTGGCAGTAAAATGTGGCATTTCTTGAAGTAGTGAGATGGTGGAGGAAAATGCCTTATCTCCACGCTGTGCTCTGTAAATTTCTTGGTTTAAGCAAATTGCAAAAATTATTTGTGTGAAACAAAATGGTAATCTAGGTAGCAGGACACATTGCAGGGTTATATCATTGTTATTTGTTATTGTGCTAGGAAGCTTCTATGAACAGCACCCTTTTGATGGATCAAGGCATCCTCTCATTTTTCACAGCGCTAAACCGTCTTCCAATGCTGAACAAAACAGATGGTCACAAACCAAGGAACGTACGCTTTAAATAGTTCTCCGCTGATTATTTGCATGTGTACCACACTGCATATTCACAACAAGCCCTTGTCCTGTCATGTCTGTTTGCATTTTGAAAAGTGTTTCATTTCTAGAGTTTTGTAGGATGTTGTGGCCTCCAGCAAGTTGGATCTGTTGTCAGATAGGTCCTAGAGAGTAGTGGTGGGTCCTTCACAAGGAATTTCTTTCAAGCCTCCGTATGACTGATTCCTAACCTAAAGACTCTGCTGCCATATTTAATCCATCCTGTCTCCATGATGGGAGGAAGATAGCTGCATTTCCCTTCCTTCTTCTTGAACAAAATAATGTGGAATAGCACCTGCTTCCTGTAAGATTCCCTGCGAGGGAGTCCCTACATGACAGCATTTGAAAAGCTTTCTAGGGAGGAAAAGTCACTGGGATCCATACAAAGTGAAACCAGCTGAAGAATGGTTATCTGCTTACCATAGATAGCAAAAGTACAATAAAGGACTGTGCGGACTTATGTGGGAAAAGTAACTGGTGTTTGAGGGAGACAAGAAAATATTGACAGCTGGCTGATAAGAGGGAGGATACACAGAGTTAACAAATATCTCCTCTTATGAGTAATCCTCTCCTTGGGAACCATAAGCTCAGCTCAATACTAATGGGTTCAATGTTGAAGTTGGGTTCTGTGTATGTTTATTTGCACAACCACCCAAGCGGATGCACAACTGTAAAAAGGACATGAAGAGGTATTCAGTCAAGCTTTTTGTCTCCTAATTCAAAAAGGTAGCCACTCTAAAAAATAGCCCTCTGCTAAGTTTTAGTGTGCCTAAGCATCTAATGATCTGTTTCCAGTTATACCACTCAATTTCTGAGCTTTTGTGGATTCACAAGGCTGTCTGCATGTGCGGTGGCTTTATACATTCTCTTTTCGTTACAGAAAATGAATAAAAGTCCCATTTGTGATGTTCACAAGGCTATCCCACATTGCTAGTCATTAAGTCCAACATTACCCTCCCAGAGCATTGAAGGAGGTAAGGATATGTTATGTGTCCCAGTGGGGGCACAGCCAAAAAGAGGCATTCACATCTTAAACACACAAACTGTAACTATTCATATGTAACATAAATAATGTTCTTTTCCAGAAGTATGGTTTTCAAGACACAGCTCGTTGAGAGTAAGGTGGTGTCATTCTCACTGTTCATGAATAGGGCAGTGTGCAAATCCACAAGCCACACACCTTATGTGTAGCATCTGTGTCTTAAAAAAGGTTCTCTCAGTCTCCATGTCACACAAGGGTTACCACGGTAAGTACTTATTCCTATTCAAACAGTTGAGTAAATAGGCATGCAGTTTTCTGCCATATTTTCTATTCCACAGACCTGTAGTTAATGGAACATGAGCTATTATGAAAATGTCTGAAGTATTTGCACAACTCCTATTTTAATCCCATTTTATCTGTCTGTTTTCACTGATGTTGTTTTTTTCTCTGGAAGTAGTATACATTTCAACAGGAGCAAACAAAGAGTTGTAGTGTACGGCCGTGCTGGGTCTGTGGTGGTGAATTACATAAATAAATTCTACGTGGAGAGAAAAAAGCCCTTTCCAAATATTTTTGAAAGATTAAAGGCTAGAACATTTGCATTGGCATGTGCATAACCTAATTAACTCCTGTGAACAGATTCCTAATGTTCAAAGGATGATTTAGTGGAGAAAAGATTATGCTTTCTTTAATATTGTTTTCATTATTCAAGAGCTGGAGAGATTTCAGTGCCCACCTGATGTCTGGTTTCTCAGTGATACATAAATAGAGCACTGAATTGAAAACTTAGTATAAGACTAATTTTTGAACACTGATTGAATTACATGCAAGAAACTACAGTGATTGCATATTCCTCATTTATTAATAGAATTACGGGAGTATGAATAAATATTGGTGCTACACAGTAGACTCCAAAGACAGTTTTCTGCAGATGTTCTTGTAGAAAAATTACTGTTCTTATCAGAAAGGATCTGAAACTCGGAGCCCTCTATAGTCACTCTTGTGTTCAGCTTTCTCACAGATACTTAATCCAGCATGTTACTGACCTGCCAGAAAGCCATCAAAAGACATTTGTCACTGGATCAAAATCAAATATGTATCCTGGCTGTTAAGAAGGGCTTTGTTGGACTAAATGACTGTACCATTTTAGACAGTGCTGCAAGATTAATGATGACACTGGTTGTCCAATTTTCACCCTTGGGGCAGTATTACAAAGATGTGCCCTTTCTGTGCACCTGATGTTACGCATATCAAATGTATTCTTCCTTCTGCTGCAAGTCTTAGTAGTGGTCCATGTTTCCTGCTTCCCCTCCACAGAGGAAGATTAACACGGTGTGCGTGTAATTTATCTTGGGGAGGGGGTTGCTGAATAGAAGTATACTTGCTGGTGTTATATTATATGGGTTAATCACCTAATCAGAGAGTACACTTAACAAGTGCACGTCTCTGACAGAATGAGGCCTCTGGCATATATTTTTGAGCCAAAGTAAATGAACTGTTGCTCCCCATCATCATTCTTTAGATGTAAAAGCTATCAGTGAGTAACCTGCCTTCAATTAGTCTTACATTCTTTAACCTAATCCAAAGCCCCTGCCTCCTGTCTTTGTTTTGTGGTGCTGTATTACTAAGTGTAAGCATAATTTCACAAGAGAATTCAGAAAATAAGGCTTTATGAGGGCATTTTGCCCCATCCATACATCAGAAGACTGATGAATAAACAGCATGGTTGGCACCATTCAGTCTCTGTGCAGTGTTTTTCTCCCAGGTTGTGTGCTGAGCCACTCTCCAGTGTTTCCATTTGCCCCGATAATGACTTTACATTCAACTTCCAGCTTCATGATTTTCTTTTCACACGGTACTGAGCTGCTTGCTCTCTCCTGCTGCTCATGTCAGAGGCAGTTGAACTTGTAGGTCAGCGTGAAGAGAAAAGAGCAATATAATTGCATACCACAGAGGCCAGATGTTTAGTAAAATCATGGGGAATCTTGTCAGGAAGCGCCATTGAAGTTCCTGGGAGATTCACCACTTTCCCAAAGGAAACAGGAAAATTATACTCCAAAAGGCATGTTCCCTAGCAGTAACACGCCAAGAGAAATTAAATGTGCCTATTTTTGCTATTTATTCTTATACATCTTATCTCTCCTTCTCCTTCTAAATTGCTTTGTGTTTCTTTCTCATCCACCTTCTGTACAAATTGTACCTGGAAAAGTAGTAAGTGCTCTTAATTTCTAGAATGGTTTTCTTTCTCTTTGTAGTTATGAAACATCAATGAAATTGCCATAAACTTCTTAGATATTCATTACACAAAAGTGCAGGAAGAAAAACAACAGCCTCTCTTCTAGGCATAGTCCTTCAGTAGTCTAACACAACTAGTTGAAGTGTTTGACATCTTTTCCTCAATATTATGCTGTTGCATGGCACAATAGCTGACAGAACTTACGAATTCTGAGTGTGAAAAATCTTTATGAAATATGAGGTTAGACATGAGCTTTTTTAAAAGCTGAATGTAAAATTCAGGTTTTATCATGTCAATAGAAGCAGCATACGTAGGAATGAAAATGTGGGTGAGTAAACCCCAGTTAACAACAGATGAGCAATGACCAAACTTATGACATCTTACAAAATAAACTGTACCACATGCAATTTTAAAGTTATTAGAACCAGGAATATATATATATAATTCCAGTACTTCCCCCTTCAAAGTTCATAATTCAAAAAGACACTCACACTTACAATTTTACAGACTCAGATTTAAAACAGCTGCTGAAACAGAAAGCCCGAGGTCAACACACACATTTGGTACTTCGTTAGTTGAACTGGCCAAGTTCAACTTGTGAGATGGGAATTACAGTCTAGTAAGCATCAGCTGCCATCCTCATTGCTACAAAGGTAGAAATTAGTGCACAAGAGGAACAGATTTCTAGTGCTAACCAGCTAACTTATTTTTATGGTAGATACTAAGAGCAACGAAATAAAGTTAGGCTGGATGAAAGCTGGTATTTTTCCTGCCTTTCTCCTTTCAATATAATTTAATATTTTTCTGTCTCACTCAAGGTTTAATCTAAACTAGAGAATGTAACAATGTGTGAAGGAGGGTATCTTTAATTGCTAGAAATACAAAATTACATTGAGACCAACAACTTCCTACAAATCTTTGAGTGCCTTTGCAGTATGGTGGATTTTAAGCTGGGGGTAGGGAGGAGAGATAGGGGGGCATGGGGGGAGAGAGAAAGAGAGAGAGATGGCCATTCTCTGTCCACTTTATTACCATAGCTGTGCTAGTCTGAGGGTGAATTGGCTTTTCCAAATAACTTTAGCATCTTATATTCTTCCACTTTCGTGTTTGTGCAATCCTCCTGTGACAGAAACTTGGAGGACAAGCTTCCCATGGACACCTTCTAACTCAAGTCATGTTTAGTTCCTACTGAATGAAACTGTCTTATGTAGATTGATGTGATAAAACCTGTGTCTGAAAAACTTTGTATTTCTTTCACACTGCGATCTCCAGACTTAGGGAAACATCTTTTTCGAGGCTTCTCTTCTGAAACAATGCTAAAACTGGTATTCCTTAGAAGTCCTCAATCAGTTTTCTGCTCCCATCTTTAGACATTAATTAAAACTAAACCTCGTGTTTGGTCTGGCCAGTCTTTAGCAGAACACCTGAAGAGCTCATTGTATGAAAGCTAAACAAAAGCATGCAAAACTGAGCAGTTTCTTTGTCTTGAAACAACATAACATATCAATTGAAGTGTTGGTTTTCCTAAAAATGTATGCCAGGAATTTATTGTGCGGGTATAAAAGCTATTGTAGAAGAAAGGAAGAATGCTGCAGAGGAGTATCTATGAGAACTCAGATGTCTTTCTTAACACTATTGCATATGGAACCACTTTATCTTCCTGACCCCAACACTCAGATCAAATAAAGTCAGCTTTATGCTGTTGATGCCAGTAACAAATTAATCAATGGCAATTTCATCTCTGTAACAGCTTATTCTGTCAAGCTCAAATTTCATTCATTTCGCTGACAGGACAAAGTTGTCCATTTCAAGGACAGACATAACTGAACTGAATTATCCACCCAATAAGCCACTCCTCACCAAGGTGTGATGTGCTGTGTGTACTACTGGCACAATAGTGTCTACTGCATGTGTTTGAATAGCTCTTTGCACTAAAATGTCCTTGTAATAGCCGTTGTCTCTGATGTTCAGTTACCATAAAAAGCTACTGGCAGCATTACATTCTTCCTCAGCTGTCAGCTGCTGACAAGTTGGGCAGTTCTGCCCTCAGTGATTCTGGGTATGGAAGGATGTATCATTAGATTTTCTGTGTAATGTAGATATGACAAGACTTTTCAAATCTGTGTAGCCTCCACATAATTTAATATAATTTAAGTCTCTTATTTCCCACCTTGTAATTAGAATATATTAAACTGTTTCAGTGATCCTGAATATGAAAGTGCACAGGCACTAAAGTATTTCTCAACCTAATGTTATCAAGTCTGTAATATTTTAACAGAAAAGAAGACCTAAATGCAAATTTCCATTCTCTTTGTATAACATTTATGCAGTAAAGAATGAGTTGAGTACACGATTTTTCATTTCTGGATAGCTAGGAATAGTAATGCATGAGCTGCAGAAGACAGCATTAATCTCTCAAGCTGCTAAGAAATGAAATGTCATAGAGTGACTTGTTCTTCGCTGGTGCTTTCTCAGCAGCGAGTTTTCTCCCCCCTTTCCCCCCGCCCTTACAAGATTCTTCATCAAAAGAAAAAAAAGATCACACTTCTGATTATATTAGATTAGAGCAAGGCCATAATCTCTCATACATTGATTTAGATACTGTATTTGAAGTATGAAGTTCTCATGTATCATTCCTTTCTTCTCAGAGATAAGTAATTTTAAATTATTTTGGAGTTCCCAAGGGTTAGTGTTGGTCAAGAGGAAGAGGAAGGCTCTGACAGTTTTTGCATTTATTTTATTATGTCACATTAGGCCTAAGTTCTAAAGAGAGCATTTTTTTCCCCTTTTTTCTTTTTTTGTTTGTGTTTTCAATCTAATCTTACAACAGTTGTGTGACATTCTAGTTTATTCGCTGGCATGAGTACACACACATGCATGCCCATATGAGTTCACTTGAGTGAGATGAGGATACAAACTCCTGTGACAAAAACATGTTTGGTTAGATCACCCTCCTCACTCTCCAGTTGTAATCTTCACATGGAATAAAATCCTCCTGTGTTTAGTGGTTCTGTGCCATCTCTTTGACACCATTTAGCACCACTTCTGCCTGCCTCTAAGGATCTAATTGGGACTTGAGAGATGCGAAGACCTTGAGTGAATTTCTTGTACAGAAGGATGAAATTCACTCCTGGAGAATAATTAGTTTCCTTTAACATGGAGACTTTTTTAGCAGGAGTCATGAGTTCGATGGGCTTTTATGAGATCCCTGTAATGCTAACATCCTCGGAGACATAATCCTGTCAAGTGTTGACACAAAGCTCTGAATGAGTTGTGGAATTTCACATCAGTTTTGAATCGGTATTACCGATCTGATCCCACATATATATAAAGATGATGAAGTAAGAAGTCTGTCATCTGATAATATTGTGACATATTTCATCATATGTATCATTTTTGCTAAGTTGCAGAAATTTAAGATACCACAGATAGATACTGTCTACACTGAACTTCATTTACTTCTGCACATGTTCTGTACCCTTTGCATAGTTCAATTGTAAAAACTCAGGGTGGACTCTTCTATTTAATTTTCTGCTCTGTTACTCAGAGACAACTTCAAAAATTTCTGTGAAGTTTAGAACATTCAATAACAGTTTTGGAAATCTTGCCAGTCAGCCTGCCTCAAATGTCATTGCAAACACAGAAACTGATCCGATTTCACAGAACGAATTGTAGAATCATTCATGGGCACATGAACTGTTCATGTGTGGCTCAGTGACCCACAACAGAAATATCAAAGCCTTAGAGAAACTGGGCCTTCTATCATATAATGCTGTGTTTAAAGTAGAATTAGCTCTTCCAGAAGATCACTGTGAAAAGATATAACATTTGACAAGTACTATAGTATATCATGTAAAAAGTAGAAGGCAAAATAGCGTGTGTAAAAGAGAGCAATTCCCCAAAGAAAAAGACATCTAAGAATTGTTATGTGAAAGAGGAAAACCAGCAGGTTTGTCAGGCTGCTAAAATGTCTTTGTATATGCAGTGTTATTTCCTTGCTTTTGCATTTTTTTTTCTCAGGCTTCAAGTGTTTACGGTGTGCTATTAAGACAGTGTAGGTGTCTTCTGTGACACACACAATGGTGTCACCAGCTGTAAGACAGATAATACTTTAAGGATGTGTACTTTTGTCAGAGAAGAGCAGAATCATGAGTAGAATCTTGCCTGACAATAGTAGACTTCATCACAGAAACTTGTATGCACTGTTACTGAAATAAATGGAATTTCAGTGTTGTGCCCTCAATGTGACTGTTACGCTTTCAGCAATCTGTGTGTAGGCATAGTCCTCTGGAGATCTGTTCTGCTTATGAATAAAGAAAGATATCAATACATTTGCCCCTTAGACATGGCTGAAGCAGTATTCCTTTGCAATAAATTGCTCTTGCTCAAACAATTCAATTAGTAAAGGGATCTATAGTCAGCTTGGACTCCAAGTCACCTCCCATCATGACAATAAATGCCATATCTTAGATTTGCTTTGTTTCTTTTACTAGTGAAAAGCAATGCAGAAATCTATACTGCAACGCTGGCTTTTCAACTGTTGCTTTAATTGTTCCTCTTCTAACACACTGTAAAGAACTGCAAGAGAAAAAGTATGTATTTTAGCATTGTGTTTCACGCACCGGTAATGGTACCAACATAATTTCATATTGCTAATTCACAGCTCTGAAAGTTGAATGAATACAACTCTCCACCTTCCTCTAACTGAAAGTACCTCAACCACGCTACAAAACATTTTTCAGGATATGTTCTCAAATGAGAGAATCTTCCATTGATTTCTCAGGATTTTATGTTAGCCTTCAAAGGCCAAAGAACAGAGCACTAGAGAAGAAGAGAGACAGGTGTAAATTAGCACATTCTTCTCTAATGTCTTTCAAGATATTTCTCCACATATTTTTCAGCGAATGAAAACACCCATTGAGATCCTCATACACCTATGATTGTTTGATGTTTTGTTAGAAATTACCCTAGATGATCAACAACAGTAAATTCACTTATCAGCTGCATGTTGATGGTAAATTCCTGTAGAGTTAGATGATTCATTGCTTTTATGGATGCTATTTTATGTCTTGTCATTTGTCTTTGAACAGCTACTCATTCTGTGGGAGACAAATCTTTGTGTTTCTCTTTTATGCTTCTTAATGTTTTCACTTTCGAGAAACTCAGCAAGTATGTGGGGGTGGTATCACTCATCTATTTGCATCTTTTCTTCTTTCCATTATTGTTTGTTTGTTGGATGGTATAAAAAGTAGCACGTACTTGGGGATTTCTTTATAGCTTATGACTATGATGTGACAGTATTGTCATAATGAATCAAATTAATACAAATAGAAAGGCCTATACTTTTCTATGGGATGTGGGTGTTGGGAGATTTTGAAGGAAATGGAATCAGTTTTATAAGAAAATATTTAGTTCTGTAATGAGTTTCACAGTATGCAAAAGCTGATCATTACAGCTTACATACATTACTTATCCACGACATGCTGCTTTGCTCTCCCTTTTTGGCGGTCCTTGACAATGATCTGGCTCCTACATTGGTGTACTGGGATTTTCACTCTATCTATCTTCTTCACCAAACAGAATTCTATCTTGTACCTAAGAAAAATTTCCTGTTTGTCAAAAGGATAAGGAACTTGTAAGCACTTCTGTGTTACTACCAAGTGTTAAAGGCTGTAATTTATTCCCTATACTTCTTACACATAAAGCCATTTCTATAACACTCATAACTCTGGTGACTCAGTGCTTCATATCACTAAAAAGACATCAGTGCCTCTAGAAGATAGATCTCTCCTATTTCTTTTCTTTTCCAGCTCATCTTTATTTTGATACAGTGCTTACTACTGTACCAATAATGGTTACTGGCAACAACTTTGTCTCAATGCATTAATAGTTGAACTTTTGGAATTCTAACTTTTTAACTGTTTTTTTTGTGTTCTCAGTGCATTTGTTTTCTTAAGAAATTATGAGTTGAAATTTTGCATAAGATGCTGGTCTGTTAACAGCACAGTTGTGAAAGGTAGAGGGCTGTGCCATGTGGAAGACATCAGTGGCTATAAAACTGTTCTGCTTCTGGTTCAGAAAGCCCATTTTAGCAAGGTTAAGAAGGGAAGACACAGCTTCAATAAGCTCTGGAACAGAGCAGCCTGGGAGAGCAAAGGAAACCTATTTCCTAATTCATAAGCTAAAACACACGACGAGGCAAAACATTCTGCTGTGGGTTTCTTGGGGCATGCAGGGGTTAAAAAGGGATAAAAAGGAGTTAAGGGTGGTTTTCAGTGAGGAAAAATCCTTATTCATGCTATGCAGTGAAAATACATTACAAGCAACCTTTAAGACAAAGGAAGATGTCAGCAATCAAAGAGTAATTTAATTGCAATAGTTATGTATACATATGTACACGTTTACATTCATAAAAATAGAGGCATAGCTATACATATACATACACACACATATATATCAGATGTACAACATATATGCTTTATGTAAGATATATATGTAGTTCTGACCAGAAATCTCAAAGTATCATGCAAAGGCTAGCCAATGAACTCTCATAGTAATCCTGTAGAAACATTTTACTAACAAGGAAATTAAGCTACAGAGAGGTTAACAATCTTCTCCGTGTCCACAGAAATCAAGTCAGCTGTGCTTATTCCCTGTTATTACTAAATATAATAAAGCTATTGTAATCCATTGCTGGTGATGAATTGTGTTGTAGGAACAAAATGAAAGGGGAAAGCTACTTCAGGATGGGAATGCCCACAGAAAAAAAGCATTATTCTAAATTGGTTTTAGGAGTGGAAAATAAAGTTAGCAGAGATGTTTTGAGTAGAAATTACTTAGGGCCCCAGAAAAAAAAAAAAAAAAAAAAAAAAAAAAAAAAAAAAAAAAAAAGGAATAAAAAAAAGAAAAAGAAACAGAGAAGAAGACAAGAAAGCATGGTGAAAAAAAGAGTCTTCATATTCAATACGCTCACTGTATCTTTACTTTCTTTTGACCTAGTCACAGTTTTTTAATGTCATGGTGAATTACCTGTTTGACATATGCATCCAAAGTGATCAGGAGGAATAGTACGCCAACAAATGGTGTCACTGAAGTTTTTTATTCACCTCCTTTTCTGTGACAATTCTTACCACAAAAGTGAGGCATCTATGATCCTAAGGGTGAACTGGATCCAAGGTTGGGAATATTTTGGCCTTGAAATACTAATTACAATGATAAGGGAACATCACAGCCTTTTATTTTCTCAAGCTTAACTGTGTTTGGATGAGGGCTCTTGAACACTCTCCATTTTTAAGCACAGTGAGAAAAAACTGTGGTTAAGGTGGATACTGCTGTGAACTTGCTTGCACCTTTGCATGAAGGGAATAGCGGGTAGAGGGCTGTTGTGCAGCTCCATCATGCAGTAAAGGGTCTTGATCATGTTATACTGCCTGCTACTTGAGTTCAGAGTAAATGGATGAGACAGGATTGGAAATAAGAAACATATTGGCCTTGCTCTCTTAGAAGGCATATGTAGGACACCGCAAGTTTATGGCTGTATCTTTGTCACAGGACCCGAGTTAGTTCAATCCAATCTAGCTGTAGGCAGCCCCACTCCCAAGTCAATGTACTCTTTATTTGTGCTGTGATGACCCTGGGAGATTTATTTTGCTTTTCTTTTTTTCATGAGGTAAATGGAACTCTTCTATAATTTCCTGATTTGTGAAAGACTGGGAGGAACCAGGGGATTATGTGCATCCTCAGTGAGGTAAATCTGAACTGAATTTATCATTAAACTTGTGTGAGAGATTTTTGCATGCATGAGAGGGACAGAGATAGGTTGAGGTTTAGTCTGCAATGGATTTTGGGCTGTTTTGAGAATGAATTTGAAATCCAAGTTTCTCTGTTAATTTAAGCTCTTCTTGAAACGGTGACTGATCGGCATATGTTTTCCAAATCTTTTGCTTTAATTTCCTCAATTTCTTTCTAAATTGACCAATTAGACTTTAAATTGAAAACTTCAGCTTCTTAGTGTATTTACTTCTGTATCTTTCTGTAGGCATAGATCCAGCCACATGGAATAAACTCTCTGCGATTTCTTTCTTTCATCTGGTCTGCATTTGAAGTAGCAAAGTAAACTGGTTCTGTTTTTTTCTATGGTCTGTCAAGAATTTCACAATGATCCTTTCTGCTCTTATATGCAGAAACAGAGTCAGTTTACCACAAACAATCAGAAGCTCCTATCAAACTTGTTTATTATTTTCTGACCTAGTATGCGTTTTGTCTTTTCATAGTGCTTATTTTGACCATTTCTGCCTTTCTTTCCATTTCTAGCAATAACATTTCCAGTGTTATTATTGTCGTCTAATGCTTACATATGGTGCTTGATAATGTGGTCACATATCATTCCCTTTTTAGGATACTATGCCACTGTCTCTAAACTTTCATGTCCCCATCCTAAAAAAGACTTGTGCAGTTGTTTAGCTTTAAGTCACATGAGTCAATTTAGGATTATAGGATAATTCAGGCTGGGGGGGTACCTCAGGAAGTCTCTGGTCCAATGTGATGTTCACAGCAGGGTCAGCTCTAAGGTCAGAGCAGGGTGCTCAGGGCGTCATCCAGTCAGGGTTTGAAACCCTCCAAGGATGGGGACTGCACAGTCTCAAAACCTGACAGCACACAAAGAAAATCAAATGCATAAGTTTTTGAAAGACTAGCATCTTTCTTTCCCTGCATCTGAAAGACAAACGTGTATGGTGTTTTGGGATACCATGTAATAAACACTACTAAACAAAATCATGCTTGGAAGTTATGTATAGGAAATGCTCAAAGAAACACAGACTCTGTGTATGCGTATCAATGAGTAAAAACTAATTAACCTCATATAAAAACAACTTTTTGGCAACACATACATTTAAGACATACATTTTTTTTCAATACTCCTGTCTCTCTAAGGCAGCTGAGTTGATCTAACATCTCAGTACCATTGCAATGGGTAAGTCTCATCCTCTCACTTCTCTTTCGTTGCCTTTTGCTTCCCTCCATCTGGCTGTGTAATCCTAACCTCTCTCATATACCCACTCCAGGACCTCCCAATAAGCTAATTTAGCTAATGATATACTCTCCCACCCCCACCGAATCAGTTTCCTGCAGATTTAGTGAGCTGAACTTGCTCATGCACATAGACAACAAAAGGAAGAACAAGGTGTGGGGAAGATGACGCTGCTCATTTCCAGGACACCATGACTTTAGATTGCTCAGCTGCTGTCAGTCTGCATCTCTATAATCCTTTTTTTCTCCTTTTTTAAATAAGTTTTTAACAATACCTTATATATAATTAAAAATACCATTTAAACTAGATTAAATGGAAAAAAGGTCTACAAATATTCATTTTGAATCAAACGACACTGACAGTTTGATTTCCAGTAAAACTTGTTTTTTGTTTTTGCTATATTTTAAGAATATCACAGGTACGTATGTGTGCACATGCCCATGAGTGTGTGTGTGTGTATACACACATATATACAGAAACATACATGCATGCATTTTCTGTGGAATTTTCCAACCACATTACTGTTGTAGTTATGCCCTGATCCGCCTCTATACAATGTTTGTAGCAAGAACTATTGTGTACGTCATGGAAACCTATAAACTTTTTAAAATACCATTGGCTGGTAGAATTTGCAATCTGAAAGTTAACTCAGTGAAATATACAGAATTGTTATCATATTAAAATAAATGGACTATTAAATACTGGGGGGGATCTTACCATATGTTCTACACAGACTGTAGAAAAATTGTTCAGCAATTCTGAAGACTAATTCTGTAATTAAGGTCTAGTATAATTTAAAATGTCCATGGCACGGAGCTAAGATTTTGCTTTTGACTATTGAATGCTTATCCATGGTACCATAATATTCTCCTAAATATAGATTTTGTGTGGAATAAAAGGAAAATCCTCAATGCTGCAAAATAATTAGCTAGAGCAGTTATCAATTGTGAGGTACATGCTCTTAGTTAAAAGCTCCATTCAAACTGAAAAGCCAAATAAAGAGAGATCTCCAGGTCAAAATCAGAAACAGAACAGAAAAAATGTCAGCTAGAAATATTTCTGTGTTTTTTACTCCCTCCTATTCCCTTGCTCGAACCGCTAACTTTGATTCCTCCTTGTCAAGAAACAATAGCATAGAAACTCTAAAAATAAAAGAGGATTTAAAGGCAGGAGAGCGTGTTTTAATAATAAAATGCTCCAGGCCTTCTTCAGATGATCTGTCCAAACCACTTCCAAAACCATCATCAATGGGCAGATAATTAATGAATTATGAAATACTTCTACCCTATTTAGTGATGCAGATGCAGGGAGTCCATTGCTTTTTTTTTTTTTTTTTTTGGGCCTTGGAAAAAGTTTTTTAATATTTTTTTTATCTT
>VYZM01013395.1:96107-123717 GCA_013398915.1 Dromas ardeola | reverse complement strand
GCTCGGCGGCGGGAGGGAACCCTCCAGAGCCTCCTGCCGACCGGCTGGGCGCTGCTCCCCGCCGCCCCAGGGGACGTGGCGGCGGGCTCGGCCCTCCGGGAACCGTCTCTCCAGGTCAACCGGGAGAGGTGCGGGGGTTACGTGCCCACAGAACTGCGTGTTTAAAGCAATTAAGTACAAGAGGGAATGGGGAAAAAAAAGGCTTTCTTACTTAGTGTCAGTGTCTCGTCATTAACGTGTAGGAGATAACGGCGGTTCAGAGTCCTTCCCTCTCTGCTTTTTAAAAAGGATGAGAATTGGGCTGGAATACATCATACTTACCTTCTTCAAGTAGCCACCCAGACTCCAGACCTTACTTTCTGAATCCAGTGCAGTTTCTACGTATTTAGTAATCCTCTGAGAGTTTATTTTCCATAAAGTTTTCTGTTTCACTCTGAAGCACTATGAATTTTGTTACCAAGGGGGATTCAGTAGCTCAGCTAGACACTGTCAAGAACCAGAACCTTTTTTTTTTTTTTTTTTGTCTGAACCAGGTTCTTGCAGTCCACACTTGTCGCCTTCTAGTTCTTGCCTTGGAAAAACTAAGCAGATCTGTGCCCATGCTGTTTATGCCACTCGGGATTACAGGCTCTGTCACAGCCCTTCCCGGTTGCTTCTCATAATCATTTCCCTGCAAAAGCTATTCTAGTGTTTGGATGTCTCACTGCCTTTCTTGAACCTTTTCCAGCTTCATTATTTTCTCTGCTTTTTGTTGAGGTGAAGGGACCAGAACTGCTGTTTATTTTTGTGCTGGTATCTTGGAGCTCTTGGCAGATCGTTTTACATTTCTTCATAAATTCTACTGAATCATGTTTTTATCCAACGCCATTCCCACTCAGGCAGGAGACTTTGAGATTATATGTGACTCTTCAAAAACATATCGGTGTTTGGTGGCAGCCAGAAAAAACACATCAAATATTAGAATTTTTTAGGAAAAGAAACCGACTGTAACAGAAAATACCAGAAAATGACAGCCTAAACGTGTGATCGCCCGTATCTTAGATACTGTATAGAGTTCTAGTCTCCTCATCTCAAAAAAGGTATATTAGAAGCGTTTAACAAGGATGAGCAAATGCATGGAAAGACTTTTGTCTGTTAAGACCCTTCAGGCTAGAAAAGAGCCAACTTGCGGAGTGAGGGAAGGGGGATGACTTCCAGGTGTCTGAGAAGGGACGTGTGGAGTGGTGTGGAGAGTGTATAAGGGCTCAACCATTTGCTTTCTCTTCTGACACACAAAGTACTTGCATCACATGAAGCTAGTAGCCATGTTCACAGCAAGAAGAGGTAGTTATTTGTAAAATAAAACTTCTTACCAGCCAATGTTATAGATTAAAAAACTTCATGTGAATTTAAGGGATACTGGACAAGTGTTGCTAAGAGAATTGCATTCACAGAGTAAATAACTTCGATGCAGAAACAACTCCCTTAGCGGAAAATGGTTAAAGTCTGGGAGAGTATAGAGTGGGGAGATATTGCATACACTTGCTTTATCTCACTCCTCTGAGACAGCTGCTTTTAGCTGCCTTCAAGATAAAAGAATGACCAGAATCAATCCTTCAAGATAAAAGAATGACCAGTATCAGCCCTTGAGCTGAACTCATACAGCTTTCCTCTTGAACCATTTGAGTGTTAACAAAAAGTTCTCAAGACTTAATCCTCAAATGGGGCAGTTCTTAGATCTGTGGCAGGTGAGCTGCTTCTGGTCCACAGGTCCTGCCTTGTCCCTCTTTCCCTACTCCAGAAAACCATGAGTACATCAGAAAACTGCTTCAGGTTTGTGTGCAAATTTGTCAGTTCTGCTTTTCTGACATCCCCCAGCTTGGTCATCCTGTTCAGAGGCCATTCTGTTTCATGGCACCTGGGCCCCCAAAACTTGAGGTTTTGAGTTTTTGCCAGTTGACTGCAAGGGAACGAGCTGTCTGCCTGCGCTTGAGGATGACCTCTCAGATGTTTGAGAAGTTTTGGGTTGTATTAGAACACTCTACAAAACAGACATAGGTATGGCCTAGCATTTCTCTGTTTGTTCTGGCTAGACCACACTAGCTTACGGGAGGATTTTTTTTGTCTAAATTACTTTAGACTGATGTATTTCATACACTTTGTCGTGTCAGTCATTCCTGTGAAAGTGCATTTGGCGATATTCCCGGTATCTTGTCAAATCGTTGACAAACAACTTTAAAGATCTGAAAAATTGTTTCCAGTAGGAGAGATCCTTTCTCTATCTGGGCTTTTACTATGGTTGGGACAGACATCCTCAGCACCTACGTCTGTGTTACTCTGGCCACCTCTCTGACCATTGTCTGGGGACGTGGGATTTGAATCCCTGTACATGGTAAGAAGCTGAAGGTCGAGCAGAGTGCAGTACCTCCCTGGTTTTAAGGTAGTAGGGCATGTGTCCAGCCTTTTAATAACTTTCCAGTCCCTCTGACTGGGACTTGTTCACCTCCAGTCAGGTGCTTGCAGCCCCTTCCAGGTGATTTTCATTACGGTGACACACCATTGTCCAGGTTTTCTTCATATGTGTTGCAAACGCCATACATGATGAGCTGTTTGTCTCAACTACTGACTTGGGTGGCTTGGGAAAAACACAGACAACTCTGTTTTACTCCATTTCATGCTATCTGTCCTTAGATCCAAGTTATTCTAGAATAAAATCTTTCTGAAGTTGCACATGCGCTTTTTATATTCTTGGTAAAAGATCTGAGGGGCTAACATCATCCTCTTCCTCTCCCCTCCCAGGGGTGAACAGGATGGCTTCCAGTTGTATTCCTATTCCTATTCTTGGCCTTTCAGTAGTCTTTCCTTTCCCCGTTCAACTAAGGGACATTTTATTACAATGAGATGACTTCTTTAGGGTGCCATAAAAGAATAAGCATTGGAAACTGGCAGAGCAGCAACGTGTCCTTCTGCTTGTACACTTACCAAATGGTATTTCCAGGTTACGTGGGCAGCTGGGGAAGCCCAACTTACAGACATTAGTTCGGTTGACACTGTCTCTTTGGCAGACAAATGGTAGCCAGTCACCTTCGGTGCAGTCTATTGGTGACAGCTCTGAAGAAGCAGTTGCATACGTTACAGTGACCATATTTTTTTGAGAAGACTTCATAAACGTGGATCCCACCTCTTCCTCCATAGAAGAGAAGCTTCCTCTCGAGTAGTGCTGTGGATCTAGAAGGATCTGACCTCTGGAGCAAGCTACGTTTTCTGTCTTTATGGGGTGAGCAATCGTGCCGGGGCACACGGGGCACTTGACTCAGCTGACCTGGTGACTGCAGGTTTCCAGGATTCTCTGGATAGGGGCACGGTTATATTTGGGCATAGAAGCCACAGTGTATCGCTAAGACTACTGGTTTCCAGCTGATCAGAACTTCACAATTATGGATTGACCAAAGGCACGGGAGTACAGAAAGACTGTAGTAATTTTGCCGTGAATTAATTTTTCCATAGTGTTCCTTCTAATTGTTTTTTTCTATTTTAGGATTTGGCAGTATGAAATTAGAATTTTCATACATGACAGCTGGAAACTAATATTAAACAGGTACAGTATTCTCGTGTAGACAAGGCCTCGGAGTCTCCTGTGCACTGTGTGAGCTGTAAGCCATATGTTGTAGTTGTAGTCACCTCACTTTTCCCATTTTATGGATAGATCTGGCCCTTTAGAAGCCAGTAGCATTCAAATTTGCCATTTTACCCCATGAATACAACCCTGCCTATTCATGTTCCGCTGTGTCTGGTGGAGCTTACCCCCTTTTTTTTCTGCTTTCCTTCAGATGAACTTTGACTTCACCATGAGTCTTATTTATCCAGAGTTTGTATGCAGTGTTCTTGAGCTGTTCTTGGACATCTGATTTCTTTATTGTTTTGCTTTTTAATTAGGTGCAAGCGCAACACAAGCTAAGAATTAATAGTAAAGAAGATCTGCTACGTTGCTAATTTTAAACCTTGTATTCCTATTAATACAAGGGTTTAATGCTGTATCAGCACTGTGTGAATCCCAGGACATTCCTAAAATGCGACCCTGTTGCCCCATATGGCTCTGGTAGAGAGTCTGAATGAGGGCAGAGCGCAGGCTGCTCCTGAGGGGACGCAGGGCCTGGGGCAAGCATGGATGGGCCAGCTGGAGCCACAGGTCTCAGGGGCTTGGCAATTAATAGTCTAAAGATTCCCTGAGTGGCAGAGGCACTGTGGGTTTCTCTGCTTCCTCCCATCCTCCCCCAAGACTTTGAGGGTTGTTTCTGGACTTGAGAGCGGTGAGCTTTCTGGGAGGGGTAGAGAGGGGCTCTGAAACAGTAGAACTTTCTACTGTCTTGGAGCCAAAGGAATTTACAAGTCTTGTTCACATAAACTCACTTACTTTAATAGTTTTCTAATGTAGTTGCTGAGCATGAAAATGTCTTCATGACATTTTGATGTCCTAAGTCAGTGTATGTAGACATTATATGTATGTTCAGAAAAATATCTTGAATTTGAAGGTGCTCTTAGTAGATGTACATAATATTTCTACCATATGTTCTGAGTTACCTCTCCTTGCAACCTCACAGTTACTTACTGCTTGGTTCCTAAGGCTTTAATTTACAAACTGAAGACTATTAAAAAATTAACTAAAAATATTTATAGAAACAAGATGTCTATGGCTGTATGCCTTTTTATCTACTGAAACAACAGGTAATGCTTCATCAGCAGTTTTATCTGTGAGGGTTTCAATTCATGGGCATGGGTTTAGTCCTTGCAAATGATTATATGAGCTCACTGAATATAAAATCAAAATTTCAGCTTTTGACTTAAGAACTGCAAGTCTGCATGTGTTTCAGTTTCTTAGTGTCAAAGCATAGATGTGTTCTTGCGTAGGGGATAACAGCAAACCAGATTACTACATGTATGATGCGCTTAATAAAAAAGAAAGTTTTGAGATGAGTGATTTTTAACTTCTAACATCTGTGCTAATGAAAAAAGTTCTTGTATAGGGCCTAAAATGGATTACAGCATTGTGTATTGTTAGAACATTGTTGTTAGAAACTGTATTATCTTTGTGAATCTGCAGTCGTTTTTCCAGTAAACTTAAATAATACATAAGTTAATAATATAAATAATTTTAAAGCATTTATGTTTCATTCAACAAAAAACTAGGGACAGAATTAGCCATTTTGTTTTTGCTAGGTAGCTTGACTCCAGAATTCTCCTCTTGTGTGAGGCTAATGGCATAGGTGGGTCTTTAGGCTCTGAAGGATTCCCTATTTGGCCAACCAGGCCTGAGAAGCCAGCAAGTCAATAAACAATGCTATGGAAAAGCCAAAAGCTTTACTCTTATCACATGTAGGCGTGTGCCATGTCAGTGGAATGGCAGAGTAATTATTCTAGTGAATACGGATGAGTTGGTGCACAGTGGCAGGTTAACGGTACCATTTTTCCAGCAAGCAGGGAGAAGCTGAGTTTTAGGAAATGTCTTGAAAGCTGTGCAAGGCTGAGCAGCATGGAGGGAAGGGTGGAAGGGGAGGAGATCGCGAATTCTGGAGCTCTTGTTGTAATGCAGAGACTAGGTAGAAGAAAAACCGTGAGTAGCAATATTTCAAATTATACTTAACTTTTGAGGTTGCACGCAGCCCGGGTGGCACGCGGTTCTCTCGATGACTTCTGCACAAAGGCAGGGTCCGCCTGTTTCCAAGTTCTGTTGAAGTCATTGCACGTGGACTAGTGCTTAGATCAGATGCAGAGAAAATGGGTTTCTTAAGAGAAGAATCTTTTTCGTTTTCTCCAGTACTTTTCATAGTATACTTTTCGTATGTTGGGTTCCTGTTTCCGTCACCTTCGTTCCACGAGGTGGCACTGTCTCTTCTGGGAAGGACACCGAAGCTTCAGCTTTCCCTCTGGGCAGATGCTGCTCAGCTGCTGGGGTGAGCAGGGTTAAGCAATACCGTGCAGCGTATCCCAGTTCAAGCGTTTCCTGAAAATGTCTGTACTTCTCTGTTAGTATATACCGTGTCTTTTTGATACAAGTTATGTCCATGTTCTTACACACAAAATACAAAATTTTTTGGTGAAGTGTTATCTTAGAAAAACATCTTCGTGAGCTTCTTGCCTACTTTTTTTGTTAGTAGAAGGTTTCTGGCATTCAGAGGAATCTTTTTATGGTGTGGAAATAAAAGCCAGGTGATGCTAGGTTAGAATACTAGTTTACTTCATTTTGAGTCAGAATTGTGTGACTTTTGAACATGGGAAGGAATAACCAGTAGCTCTCATTATTTCCCGTTATTTCTGGGAAGGAAGAGAATATTTTCTACAGGATTTTCCAAATCCAAAAAAGAGGTTTTTTTTCCTGTAAACTGATACAAAAAAGGTATACAGATTCAGAAAATCAAGAACTGTAATGACAACTTCCCTGTAAGAACACAAGCCAAATCTGTGTTGTATAGAAAGGGAACAGTGTTGCTGCTGTTCCTGAATTCTCTCTGGAGACATGTTATTTCCAATCTGCCTCTCGCTGGTTTAAGAGTAGAGGGAATATGTTTTCCCTTGTTAGGAGGTTTTCCTAGTTAGCTGTTAGACTAAGTCTGCAGTGCCGATGGAGGTTGTTTTACCTCAGAAGAGTATGCTATTATTAAAAGCGTTCACCATTGAAAAGGGTTAACTTAATTATTTTTTTTTTCTCCAGTTGATGTCTAGAAAAATGGATGATGATGATGATGACATTCCCCAGCTTTCATCCCATACGTTGGCTGCCCTCCAGGAGTTCTATTTGGAACAGCAGCAGAGAGAGGGCATGAAGACCTCCCAGGGGTTTAATCAATATTCCATTGGCTCAATAGAAGAAGACTGGGTAAGAAACTAAACTTCAGTGAATGAAGCACAGTTAGTGGAGTAGCCTTTACCAGCTTTCTTTTGTGGATGGATAATGAAATTAAATGAAAAAGGGGAACGCTCAAGATGTTCCTAGACTGGCAAAATCAAACTATTCACGGACCGTAACACTGTAGGGATATTTGCTTTAATATTAAATCTGGGTATAGTTATCTGTTCTACATGTGCGTGGGGGGTACAAAGAAATCTTCTGATTGACTGATTTTTTATTTGTCTCTGGATTGCTTGGGGTTTTTTTACTCTTTCTGATCTCTTTTGGTTTAGCACTTTTATCCTTTATTTCCTTTTATACATCATTCAAGTTCCTTTTTCCTCTCCTGCCAAAGTAACTCAACTTAAGAGCACATAAATATTGTGCATCTGCCCTTTGGGTTTGAACTAACCTTGTCAGTGATTTTGCATTACTTGTTTTCCTGATACTGCAGTAAATGCTTTGGAAACACACAGTGTAAGCTACCTGCTGCTTGTTGCTGGATTACAGAAGTAAAAAGACCATCAGGAAAATAGTCACCTTTCCAGCTTTACCATTTCTGAACTGAGAAGTTGCTGTGGATTTTGGTTTTCTTCAAATATGACTCACCACCCCTAGTTGTACATAGGACAGTCAGAAAATCTGATGATGTTTGTAATTGTGCGTTATCTTTCTCAGCAACTGAGCCAGTTTTGGTACAGTGATGAAACTGCATCATGCCTGGCTAACGAAGCGGTTGTGGCAGCTGGAAAAGGTGGCAGGTAGGTTTTAATAATTACATTGTAGATTTAACATGTCTTTTCTGTAAATATTTCGTTTCTACTATGTAGAGTAAGCACGCAGTTTAATTCATTACTGATGATACTTCATCTCTGTTCAACTGAGATATTGCAGAAATGCTTTATTGTTACTTAATTGATAATTCATACTGACCATTTAGCGTTTCACTGAATGTTGGAGGCTCTGCCTTGTAAAAGTTTACTATGAATCTTTTTATTTTTTGAGAAATGCAAAGCGCTCCAGAGCGTATTAATGACTTGTAATTCTTTTTTCATACAATGTTTCTGTAGAACAGGTGGGAAAATTTGGTTTTGTTCCTATTTCTGTAAGGAGTTGTTTTTAAGTTTTCAAGTATATTTCCTTGCTGTTCTGAGACAAGATTTTCTCTGTAGTTAAGCTTAAGATCTTTGTGCAGCATGGAAGTTGAGTAATAATGGCTTTAATACTTAAAACTCTTACTAAAGTAGTTATTGGTTAAAATGGAGGAAGAATAACTTACATTTTTGGGACTAATGTTTAAAATGCTTTCACAAAGCATCCCCGAGGATTGCTGTAGGGTTTTTTTATTGTTGTTTGTCTTTTAAATTAATATTCTAAGTTGTTATCTCTTTTTCAGGATAGCGTGTGTTAGTGCACCAAGTGTGTACCAGAAACTGAAAGAACAGGATGGTAAAGATTTTTCAGTGTGTATACTGGAGTACGACAGAAGGTTTTCTGTATATGGAGAAGAATTTATCTTCTATGATTACAACCACCCTTTGAACTTACCTGAAAATCTCCTGCCACACAGTTTTGATATTGTAATAGCAGATCCACCCTATCTGTCTGAGGAATGTCTTCAAAAAACTGCAGAGACCATCAAATACTTAACAAAAGGAAAGATTCTGCTTTGCACAGGTATAACTAATAAAAAATATTAGGTCACCACTAAGCATCTTTTTCTCTCTCTCAAATGACAAACTTACTCAAATGTGAAAAATACTAACTCAGTAATACTAATTTATCATCAGTTCAAGGAGGAGTATGTCTCCTAAGCTTTCTATTGGAATACTTAGTTCAACCTTTATTTTAAACTGAAGGCATGTGTTTTTTAATAGTTAAAGTCAGTACTTTTTTCATATGGCATTACGAGTTTTACTAAATTTTTGAAGAATTGTAAGATCATCCTGCAAAGTCCCAGAAATATTTTTTTTTCTTGTAAAAGGGTCACTCTCTATAACTGCAGTGATTGAATCCTGTGTATGACAAACATAGGTGCAACTTATTATTAGTGTCTTACTGAATTACCTTATGAATTTGTGATTTTCTGAACATGTCCGTGGCTGCAGGATTTCAGCCGCCACATACTACTTAGCATCTAAGGTGAGCTAAGTAGAAAGAATGACACATATGTTGGAATGGCCTTTACTCAGTGAAGTGGGATGATTTTAGTTAAGTCTTGAAAAGAAAAACACAAGAAACTCAACCTTTTTTTCATATTAATTACCTGTCCTTACTGGCAAACATAGAAATTGTAATGTGAGCGAATGTATGAGGGAATTCTGCCACTGTGATTCAAGTAAGGAGGCCTTAGGCACTGAAATGCAGCAGGAGGAATTAAAAACCATTGATAAGAGCAGTGAAACTGGAAAATTTACCAACTGTGCTTGCAGGTCCTTCTTTATGAAGATGCACTTGCTGGTTTAAGAAGCAAAGAGTATCTGCTTTAGTTACGGTGTTTCTTAAACTGTAATCTTACTACAAGATACCTGAAGACATCCCGCAAACTTTTGCAAAAAAACAAAGGACAAAACCCTTCTATACATACAATATGAGGAAAGTCAAGCAAGCAGGAAAATAAAGAAAAATTAAAATAATACATGGCCCAAGAAAGCCTACTATTTTGTTTAATTGCACATGACAGTCATGCACAAGGATGGTTCTCAGAATTTTTTTCCCTAAAATGGATTAGGTGGTCCTTCAGTTTACAAAGTTTGAGAAATACTGCTCAAGGAAGTGATTTCTCATTGTGTAGCTGTAAGTATCGCACTGCAGTTTAAGTAAGTGGTAGAGTATACGTAATCTGTTTGCATTTCCCATGGCTCCCTACCATGTAATTTCTTTGGCATGTAGCAGCAGGATTGAGTTCAAGTTTCTTTCTTCTATAAAAGGGGCACTGATCTTGCCCTCTACCTACTTTTATGAAACTTCATTTTCTTGGGGCATCTTCCGTTCTTTCAGATTTATTTTAAATTTCCCAAAAGATTCAGTTGTTAAAAGAGGGCTGACAGTCTAGCTGCTTTAAGCACTGCTTCCTTAAAAAAAGCAGGCTCTATAGATATGCATTTGGGAGGATCTATTTAAAAAGCTCAAACATTCTGTTACTGTTTTTCTCATCGAATACTGATTATTTTTATTGCAGGTGCAATCATGGAGGAACATGCAGCAAAACATCTTGGTGTGAAGATATGCAAGTTTATTCCAAAACACTCACGAAATTTAGCCAATGAATTTCGATGTTACGTGAACTATGCTTCTGGACTGGACTGATTCTCTAATAAGATCTACAACTTTTTCAGTCAAGCTCCTTTCTGTTTTTTAGCAATGACTCCACATTTCTCAATGCTGAAATACTCAGCTCCAAGTACAGTTTTCTGGGCTAGCTTTAATCAACACAGTGTGATAGCCTCTATCTTTTAAAGGGGTAAGCATTTGCAGTTACCGTGGTTTTTATCTGACCTATTAGGTAAATTGGGGACCAAACAATGCAGCTGCTGGGTAATGGGAACTTCTCTGTTAGAGTTTCATTCTAACTGTTATTTTTTTACCATTCAAGGACTCTTCCACGATCTTTCTGAAGTGATTTTAGCTGGTTGGCTTATAACAACACATAGGTGCTTGCCTCACAGACATCAGAATTGTCACTGCATCACAACTGATGACCTGGTAGCTAGCGGGTGGTTGAAAGAGCATGAATAGTGGTCTCTCTTCAATCTTGAGATGCTCCCATAGTAAAAGGACTGAGAGATGTTTGTTATGAAAGTGTCGTGTTTTCAGATTCATTATCCAGCAGACTGATGTTTTTGTAAAGGATAACTAGAAGAGACCTTCTGGGGAGGCCTTTGCAGTTGCTTTTAGTAATAATCAGAACTACCTACCAGTTGCCAAGTAAGATAAGACTTGCTATCCACTCTTGTTGCCAGACTGGCTTTTTAAAAACTTGTGGTTATTATTTCACCTTTTCTCTAAAGCCTTGTCACAAACCCAGACTTTCTTTTTGTCAAAGATGAGATCTATTTTGTCATCACTTACCACCATGTAAACTTGTGCACGTATGTATGCTGTACTAGAGAAAAAGTAACACAAGTTGTTAAAACATCTCTTTGCAGAAGTACAGTGCATTTATTTTGTTATTACGCTTATGTGTTAGCGCAACAGAAAATCATGAGCTTTTTAAAAACCACTCAACTAGGCTCTGGTATTTACTAGTTAAGCTAATACCCAGAGGTGGTATAAACCTGATGTCTCCTTGAAAAAAGCACAATAAGGATTTCCCCATTAGAGAGACCTTTACTTTCATTAAGAATCCTATATATTAGAGAGGCCAAATCATCTGAAATACAAAGTAATTACTGGATGAAAATGCAACACATCAGCCAGTCCTTGCATTATGCTTCAGACTGTGTTCATGGGTTCTGGAGTTACTGTTGGTTATGAGATACTGCTGTAGTAACGTGACCTATACACGTTAGTCCCTTAAATCTTGAATCATAATGGATCCGATTAAATACAGTGCCTGCTTTTTAATAGATTTCACTATCAAGCTAGAGATGATTTACAGGTATGTCAAGTTTGTAGTTAGAAGAACAGTCTTTTTTTTCCAGTTGCCCAGTTTTATCTTTGCCTCCTGTTCCACAGACAGCAGTAGAGAAACTGAATCTTACAAGGCCACTGAAATAAAATACAATGTATTGATAAACTCCCACTGTTTCTAATAGACAAGTGTCAAATCTTATACGAAGGGGTTGGGCTGTATTTCAATCAATTTCAATCAAAACAGATGATATGTTAGAAAAGCTTTCTTTTGGGATAGTGGAGATTTTTGGTAACTGGTAATTTTTAAAGCCACTTTTGACTAACCTTTGACTGCATTACTAATGTATTTTTGTGTGAAAGCTGGTTTATGAATTCCACAGCACTCATGAGTTTTATCCGCTATAAATATACTATACAAAATATAAATACTTGTCTTTATGTGAAAAGGCTAACAGAAATGCTTTGTCTACAAAATGAAGTACCTAACATGAAGTATTACAAAAATTATTTTGTGGTGGGGATACACCTGATTAAGCTTGCGAGACAAGACTTTTAATAAGGTAGAGATAATACTCATGTTTCTCTGAATTTCTGCTGTTTGGATGCAGATTTTCCCATCTGGTGGAGTAAACAAATGAGCAGGAATGATGTAGATGGAATATAATCCTCTCTCAGTGCTCAGAGAATCGTGCTTCCTGAACTGGACACAACGCTGGTTCATAAATACCCGTCCAAGACACTGCTGTTTTCTTCCCCACTTTCTAAGAGATCTGGTCACTTCCTAAGGCTTTTTCCCCCTCACATTTTATATCTGCTGCTTCCTCCCCCTTCCCACCCCAATATAGTGTTCCCAAGTTTCATGATACCATTTTTCTTTCTCTTTCACACACCTTCATTTCCATCAGGCTGGTAATAGGTATTGTTAAAATGAGCAAAGTGCAGCAGAGGAAGAGCTCGCAGGGAAAATGGAGACTGGGCTCTTCTGGCAGCCTCTCTGCGCCCATGGTTGATGCAGTTTTGCCTTTCAAACCAGAAGCCATTCTTGCTGCTGAGCACAATAAAGCCAGAATCCTCCCTGAAAACGAGGGCCCACAGGTGACGTACAGCTGGGTTTAGCTGTTCTCCACGTGGCTACACCATTACTTTTATATGGCCAGTTTCAAAATAAAGCAAACCAGAATGTTAAAATGCATAGGTATCGGCACAAATCTGTACTTCACAATTGTAAACTGGTTTATGTTTATTACCTCTATGTCTTGCTCACCAAGCAGATGGAGACAATGAAGTAACTCCTGAAACTTTAACTACGTAGAGACTTCAGGTGGGACAGGTATTATTGCCAGAAGTGACGATATTCTTCTCCTGCCACCACCTAAATTAGAATGTGCTATTCAAAACAGCTTCACCTATGTTGCTGCTTCGCTATTAATTCCTTCAGTTGTCTACTTAATTTTGGTAAATGTGGGTTGTTGGGCTCTCTATACCAGAATTAAAATACAACTTTGCTAACTTCATCAGACACCTTTCTTAAAAAAAATACAACATTCAGTTGTACCAAGAAATTCAGCTCACCAAGAAAATAACTGCTACTTCTCACATGTAGGTCAGATGACTTTGAAAAGAGGCACTGTGAAGATGCATGATTATGAAAATGAGGGTACATGTAAATCTGTGTAGATGCACTCAACAGAGCAGCCCGTTGTCCACTGGCTTCCCTCTGAAAAGCCTGGTGAGTGCAGGCAGCTGCCCAAGCAGAACTTGACTAGTGGCATTCACAGCCTTCATCAATGATAGGAGGTAAACTATTTTTGTCATACTTGTTTCCAAGGAATTATCTGTGTCTCTGAGAAGGCTTCGAGTCACAAAAAACACGTAGTGAATTTGTACTTTGTGCCATCGCAGTAACATTAAGTATTATGTGACAGCAAAATCTATCTTTTTTTCTGTAATAGGATTATTGAAAAAATCTTCAGTGTGAAGTTGATGATTGGCTTGCTTTATTGTGGATGTTTCATGGATGGGTTTTCTATTGGAACAGCCTGTGGTGAAGTGTTATCAGCACGCTACTTTTCCAGTGGCGTTTATGACTGCAGAGGCGTATGCGCTACAGCCTCTTGGCTGCAGTCACAGGCGCTGTGCAGCAGCAGGACAGCTCAATGCCCTGCTGTCTGTATGAAGGTGACACTTAGCAGAGGAAACACGGGGTCTTGTGCACAGGCTGATGGCTGTAGGTGAAAGAGAATATACTGCAGCTGCCTGCACCTTCATGACAAATGAAGCATTTCTAGACATGCTGTTGCATGAAGTCCAAGACACTGCTTCCATTAAGATCTAATCTGCACTTCCCATTAAAAATGGTGTTGCTCTCAGCTTGATGTTGCACAGTTAACCTGCCTCTGTACCACACAATCGCCTTCACCCCTTTGCCCATATCCCTCTGTATCAGAGAAAGTGGGAAATACCTGATGGTTGGTTTTGCCACTCTCCCTTGGTCACCTGCAGGGTGCAGTCCCATTGCCATGCAGTGAGGTGGGAAACAGGGCAGCTGGGTTTGGGTTCCAGAAGCCCCTCATCAGCTGGTGTCAGAGGTGCTGCCTCCTTAAATGGGAGTACAGCAAAAATGAGTGGCAGCTCATGCCACTACTCAGCAAAACATGTAGGATTAACTAGATCTCATGTACTCTAGTCCAGGTAGTTACGGCTGTACCCTAATCCCCGTGAGATTAATGAGTGTTTATACTTTCTGAGCACATCATAGCCTTTTTCCCTTTTCTCCATGCTGCTTTCATATTCATGTTCCCCCATGCAATTTCACATTTACGTACATCTGTCGCCCTCTGCCTATTCTGACAAACACCTTCATGTAATGACTGGCTAGTAAACCAAAACTAGCATCTCAGGCTTTTCTCAACCTTCCTGAATGATACGAATTTTCCAAACTATCTTAAGTGATACTACAGAAAAGAAATTAATCTCTTTACCAAGGATATTGTTCTGTTTTTTGTGGCTCCTAATGTATTCCAGGGACAACCTCATTGAAGGAAAAGATTTTCCTGGCACAACAAAAATTTTCTCAAATCATCCGCAGCTGCCAGATAGTTTCAGCTTTGAATTGTTTGCATTTATTGGGCCTGGAGTTGGTTCAATGAGGCATTTCATGTCTGCCTTGTGTCAACAGTTTGTGAGCCTTGAAGCAACTCCAATGAACCCTCCCCCCCCGCTCCATGCAAATTAAAGGCAAGGCTGCAGCAGCTGTAACCAGAGGGCTAGAAGCTGGAAAATGTCACACTACAGTTGAAGTGAAACTGATATAAATTGATGATGTGATGATCTCTAAAAAAAAAAAAAAATCCAAACAAACACAAATTACATTTAATACTCGACCTTTTCCACATGAGTAATGTGGAGAGGGTTTATATATGGAAGGATATTTTGAAGGTTAACAAATGTTTGTGTAGCTAATAGCTCTTGATGTTAAGTATTACAAACAGTTGTTCACTAACAAATTATTATCAAACAGTTGCTCACTCTAAAACATAAACATAGCTTTTAAGAGACACCTAACTGGAAAGCTGGATCAGGAAGCAAACCAGCTCAGCTAAAAAGTCTGTCGCAGAAGAGGGTGAGGATTAAAAAAGGAAAATGGGCTTCTGAGGAAGATAACATGAGGTTGCTTGTAACCATAGGAAGCTTTCTGCACTTGTTGCAGTATGACGAGAAGGAGGTCTCCAACATACATCATCTATTGATCCACTGAGGTTTTGCAGTTCTCTAACACTTTCCTTTCAGTCATCCAATTCCTGAAGCTATATGTAAGCTAAAGCATCTGTTTTTCTGGATTGGCGCAACCAATTGTGTTCCATTTACCTGATCTTAGCCTTCGACTCTTAGGAATTCCCAGAATATGCTCTAGTTACTTGAAAACCTCAAACTGACTCCATGATTTATGCTTGGGGGACAAGAGAGTAGCAACAAAAAGTGAGCTGTTTTTCTACACATCATGCAAATAAATCCATGTGCTCTAGTAACTAATTTGTTGCAGACAAATTTGTATGACAGAAGTCTGTGGGCAAACAGATGAGTTTTGCTGGAGGGCAGTGTTTAGCCAGAGCTTTAGTTGGTGGCCCTTCTGGGTATTTACTAAATTTAAAGGGCTGTGTGGTTTCGGATTATTTTGCTGTTGTTGGGTGTATTTTACTGCCTTTTACTGTGAAGACTTTGCTGAAGGTACAACTTCACCCTGTCTGAAGTGTGTGTGTGTGGAGAAAAAAACCCCACAATTTAATAGCGAAACTGTAAGATCTTAGACTGCCGAAGCATCATCTAATGCAGTGCTTCTCCAGTTTTGCGGGTCTGCTTCCCTTTTGAGCCCCTCTGTCTTACCATTTCCCTGTTCTCAGAAGATGAGAAGTTCTTCCACATTAGGAGGAAGAAAAAGAGTCTGTAACCGCTGCAAATATTTACATTCTCCAGGGAACAGATAACTACCTTTAATTGCTGTCAGCAGCTAGGCAATTAGGTGTTCTCTGAGTAGTATCAACACTTTATGATGACCTTCTTTGAACCCTCTTTTGAGAACCCCCTTGAGACAGAAGCATCACAATTTGAGGAAACACATATCTGAAAACAAGTAGAATTGTGGAAAAGCATCTGCACAAGAAACATGGTTATAAACTTCAATCTGACATTGTGATGGGAATCTTTTATTGGTTTCTGGAGTTCTTAAAGTTGTTTTAGGCTTCCTAAGAAGCTATACAGATTGCACTATAAAAATACTGTTATATTAGACTGAGTCATAAAGAGCACAGTCAATAATTACGCACCAAGACAAGGAGTTGTCATAACCTGTTAATTCTTTTTAGCTCATAGTCTTCATCCAACAACACTCCAAAGGAGCGTGTGTTTCCATAGCGTAGGGACTTTATCTGCTATGGATTAAGCCCAATTTTGAGATTCTTGATGTAGCAAATACATTGCTGCATATGGTGTTTATTCTTTTTTGTAATGATATTGCAGTCATGATCCTTCAACTGTAAAAGATATTCTCTGCTGTTCATTCAGAGACTGACCAACTTAGGTGATTGTGTCCCTCTGAGGAGTTATGGTCATGCAAGGTATGCCTGGTTATTCCTGATTATCATTCACTAGACTGAGTCAACCTCCAGTCCCTTGTTCTGGAAATGCAAGTCTTTGTGTATCTGGGGTTTCTAGTTACGGCTTGCTATCAAGATCCTATAAGCTGCAAAGGTGGAAGACTGCTCTACCACAGACCAGCATCTTTTGCAGGTTATGTGTAGCATAGGGGAAAATGAGCGACAATTAATTATAATAATTAATAATTAATTAATTGTATAAATCAGTTGGATTTAACCACTTTGGATTGGCTGGGACTCACCTCAGGGACCTCTGTAGCATCCAGAAGTTAAGAACTAGCCTGTTTACTCAGCTGCAGTGTACCTGAGATGAAGCCTACCCTTCATACTTACTTTTTTAATGGGGAATCTCTTCTCCTAACATGGAAAAGATTTTGTCCTTTCAACTGTATGGAATACAGTTTTGTCACAAGGAACAGTTAAGCAGTTAATGATGAATGAAATCTAATACAGAATTCTTGGGACCCAAACTGTGTTTTTTCTAATTGATATTTTCTGTGCTTCTGTGGACTTAGTCCACATCAGAAAACTCCACTGCAGTTTTACAATATTCTAGCATGCTTTTTCTCAAAACTTTTGTCCCCATAGCAATTTGGCAAGTTTAAAAATAGCGAACTCATAGAATATTGTTTCATGAATGACCCAAACTCAGCAAAGGTTTCCTTGCTATAGCATATAAATAGCCAAAGATATAACAGCCAAGAACACTGCTTGGAGCTGAGATACGCAATATAAAGGAATGCTCTCCCAGCTTGAGAAATCATCCTTTTAACTGCTTATTTGGCACATGTACAGCAGCTATGTGATTTTTATATAAGAATATTTAAAAGTAGAGTATAAGAGACTCCTTAAAAATATCAACAACCAGTAGTCTGCTATAGTAATAGCTAGCATGTCTTACAGTTGCATCATCTTCTAAAATTTACTGTGAATAAGCAAGGATAAAATGTTCTCCTCTAAGGAAAAAAAAAAGCTACATTGGAATTTGCAACAAATACTTACATGAACTAAAGAAGTTCTTAATATGAATTGTCATCTCTAATGATCTGAGCGACTGGACAAAAGTTTCAATCTTACAACTGAAATAACTGCAAGTAGAAAAAGAGGGTAAGACAATGTGTTTGCCGCGGTGGTGGTTTCCTGAGGTGGTGAAATGATGATGGGAAGCCAACACTGTTAACATGACTCTTAATATATTCTTCATTCAGATGATGGCTTGTTCTGGCTTACCAGCAACTTCATTTCTTGCTTATCTATACTGGAATTTACACTTTCAGCCTCTTTTTCTTGCTCAGGTACACAAGTGCAGCCCACTGGGATAGTGACGTAATCTTCTGTGTAGACGTAACGGCCCCCAGCACACGATGATGTGCGACGGAGGATGACTGTCGGCATGTACACGGGGGTGCTGCGGAAGTGAAAATTCTCCTCGCCAAAGATCCCCATGAGGCAGCCTTTGCACAGACAGTATGCTTCAGGAATGTATTTAGGATATCTTGTGGGATCATAGGAAATTCTGTAAAGAAGCAAATAATAAAGATTCACTAGTATCTCTAAAAATATATATATTCATCTGGAAAATATTATTATAATGTGATTTGACCATAAACGTTTATATAATGTTTTTGTTTTCTTTGCCAGGAAAAACAGCTCTAACTGTTGCTGTCTGGCTTCTTATTTGTGAAGTGTAAAGAAAAACCATTAACAACTTATAGACCTGATCAGGTCCTACAGTGCACGCTGAAGTATGAAGTGACTGGCTTTCTAAAATGTGAGATTCACGGGTTTAAGCAGACTAAGTTTTGTATTTTTGACTGACTGGGTAAATAGAACATCAAAAAGGACACTTGGACATTTCCAAAGTTTTGATCTGCCTTGAGTTCTTCAAAAATTGGTACAAACTCTTGTTAACATTATTATTGTTGAAGCTATGACACAATGTTTCAAAATTTTACAATTTAAATAAAATTAAATTGTACTATTATTTCCGCAATATTTTTTTCTCCCTAGTATACTTGGGGTTATAAAGATGCCTTTCTCTTGAAAGCAGAACTCTGTATTTCTTTCTCTAATTCGCCTCCGCTGTCTCTTCCTCTGACCAGAGAAAAGTAACATTTGCACGCCCACACTAAGATAAACTGCAAAGTTAATGTTTTTTCTGCCCCCTACTGCTACACTTTCAAGTAAAGCATTGCCCCAAAACTTCTCTTTTTTTGTTGTTTGATCCTTTCTTTTTGCTTATTAATGGCCTGACTCTGGAAATTCCTGATTAGCAGGAGCTGGAAAGCTTGTAACCTAAATACAGCTTGGACCAACAAAATCCCAAGTTCCAACATTCCTTGCTGGATGTTGTTGGATGCAGAAACAAAGATGTGATACTATAGTCTCAAGTCATACAGATCCTGGCTGACCTATAGCCATTGTTTTTAGCAACGAGAGTAAAAGCTGATAAAGTCTGCTTGTTTTTTTAAATAAAAGACTAAGTACACAGCGGAGTACACGTACTGGAGCGTGTAGCCAAGCAGCTTATTGTGGTGGTGATGTATTGTTGCTTTGTTCTTTACCCGCTTTTCCTGTTTATACTGGAAGTAATTGCTGGGCATGGCTGTAAATTGTACATTTTTCAACTGTGTGTCATTATTCTCGAAAAGATGTTTGCACCTCCAGAAAAAGTGGATTTTTCACTAATCCTATGCCAGCTGTTTAGTTCCTATGCCAGCTGTCCTCTTTGTACCTGTAAGCTTCCTCCAGACCACCTTCTGCTCTCACACTGCTACAAAACTAGCCCTGCTTCAGCAGTGGCTGCATGTCCAGTGGGAAAGGGATGACGGCGCGCTCTGGCTGGAGAAGCGTTGATCCCAGAAGCACTACCAGCCGCCTCATGGTGCTCCTCCCGCAGAGCCTGTCCCCACTTTGGAGGGGGTGCTGACCTCACATATGTTATCAGAAGCAATTACCCACCTCTCAGATAACAGAAAACCCTCTTCTGCTCTTTCCACTTGCTCCTGCTTTCACACAGCAGACGGTTAGACTTACACATGGTACACAGAAGTATCCTACAGGTCGTTACTGGCATGCAGAGAGCATGAAGATACATTGGGAGGTCACCTCACCAAAATGCCTCCATGACACAGGCTCAGGTGTATTTGCCCATGTTTGTCCAGCCCGTTCTGAAAAACCTGCAGAGGAGATGCCCAACTGCTCTGTTGCAGTATTTCACCACCTCTTTACTTGGTAAGTTTTCCTAACAGTGAAGCGGAGCATTTTTTTTCTTGCAAACTAAATCAATCATTTCCTGTGTTTGGATGGGAAATAACTGCAGCTGAGGCTAAAAAACTAACAGTCAAAGATTTCATATGAGAATGTTCAAGCCTGTAATGTTTACTGTGAAGTGCTGCAAAACCAGTAAAAAGTCTTGCACTGGGTTTTAAACCATCCTCTACTTGGGATCAGGATAGGACCACCACACAGTAGATGAAGTAGGGCAACTACGTAAGAAAAATGAATACATGAAATACCTGTCATCAATATGATTATCTATGGAGTGATACAAATGAAGTATACAATGCCACCCTTCTCACAGCAGTTTTCAACATCACCCATTTTGAAAAACACAATGGACTGATTCCCAAATTGTGTTTCGCAGAATGCCATCAGGGTTTGTACCAGTTCCTTGGGTATGAACGTGTTAGCCTTTTATCTTTTCAGGTGATCTCTGAGATGAAGTTTCAGCTAAGGAAGAGGCAACGTAAGTCTGCCTTGAGCTGTTATTACACAGTCACTTCTAGTCAACAAAATCTGCACTTGCCAAAACAGGCAGCCTGGCTCTCCCTCTTGCCTCCGCCCCTGGGTTGCTGCTAATGTTCTTCGGGTCACAGGATAGATCAGGGAATTCATCCAACTGAAAAGTAACCTTATCAAAAGCTGGATTTTGGTCCTTCAGCTGTCTTGCCACATATACAGAGCCTTACATAAACAAGCCAGCATGAAGAAACAGCTACAGATGAGAGCAGAAGGGAGCTGCCCTTTTCAGGAGAAGTAACACCAGTTTATCAGGTTAAAACAAATTTGGAATCACAGCTTTAGCCAAGCACAAACTTGCTTATTCTATCATCAAAGAAAATAGACTTTATTTTCCAATGGCCATATAATCTGGATTCTTTGTCTTTTTAAGGAATTTGTTTTCCTCACTGAAAAATCTCACCAGTTCTCTCATAGCCAGACATCTGTGATGTTGCAGATATTTTTTGCAAAGCTTCTCTGTCCCTTTTATATTGCTTACTTTCCCCAGGAAATACCTTCATGTTACAGGATCTCACACCAATGCGAAATAAAATGTCTGGTAGCCAGCAGAAGGGAAGAAAGTGGAATACAGGCTTTTCTCCTGTGATACATTCCCATTTCAAACTCAAGTGTGAATAATTTCAGTGGTGGATTGTTAAACACACCATATGTCAAGTCACTGGTATTTCCTCTTCTGTATTATCTCTAGCACCTGGTTTATGATGTTACTGGAAAGCATGAACATGCTTCTGGATGCAAACATTAGAGTATTCACTAATAACAAGAGAACACTGTCACTGGAATCATGGTCTACAACAAGCTTCCCCTCCAAATTCCCATGTGGCAAAAGTCAGGTATAAATGATTTTTTGGGGGGGAAGGATGGTGTGGTTTTCTACTTCCTACAGAAAAATACCCACTTTTGTATTGCTAAGTTTGCTGTAGATACCCCTACTCCATCATGTGAGGATTGGAAGGAATCAGAGAGGATCCAAACCCAAAGATGGATGCAAGATACAGATGTGCTTTTGCATCCAGACTGGAACTTTAAGGCTGAAGACTCTAATTAATGCCTCCTGAAATTAAGTGCCAAACTCAAATGTCACTAAACTTTTGAGCCATACCTAAGGTTCTGCATATTCATCTCAAACATGTTAAGAAAGACCGTATAACTAAAGCCTCGTTTTCATCTTTCTAGTCAACCCAGCCTGATTTGGGCCTGAACTGCCAACAAACACCAGTAACCTAGCTGTATAAATGCAGTGGTGTGACCTGCTTCCTCTGTTTTCATCCATTGAACATAGTCACTCTGTGCATGTAATGAGGACATCCTCAGTTGCTGCAGTTTGATGCATGTTCACTATTCTCCTCTAAGGACATGTTTTTGTGTCTCCTCCTGGAAGAGCGCAAACATGTTTGATCAGGTTAATTAACTTGATAAAAGACATACTCCAAGTTCCCACTGACTCTTTCCTGTTAAGTAGTGAAAGCTGCACCTAAATGGGGTGGACACAACAGAAGCAGCTGGGAAGAGTGGTGGAGAACCAGAGAAGTGCTACTTTCCACTGGCACCCAAGTGTCCCCTGCATCCTTGTGTCATTTGCTGTGGCCACTGCTGCAAAGTAGACAGCTCAGCCATTTTGATGAGGGTTGCCCTTGTCCCATGAACTCAGGTTACTGGTATGTAGGCTAGCTCTGCCTAGCCAGCGCTCCTGATTTACAAATGACAGGAGCAGTGAGCTATGCCGGGCTGCTGTGTTTCCATCTGCTGGAACAAGAAGCAGGTTTGTACTGAACTGGAACTGCTAATGAAGTGTGACTAGTTCTAGGCTGCTTTTCCTTATGACCCTACGAGTGCTTTGAGAGGTCCCAGTGAAAAACAAACTTCCTGCCGTTTATGTACTAAGCCTGGAAACTCAAGAGAAAAGATTCTGTCAGAAGTAAAACTCTTGCAAAGACTTAATCTGTCTTGTCCTGTGCTGCTACTTTCCTGTGTAGTATTTTTAATAATATTATCACTTCATAGTTTCCAAGCTTCTAAATCCAGTGGGTCGGATGCTGTGCTGGGGCAGGCGGATACAGATGACTTTAGAAAATCACTGTTAGCACTAGGCTAACAGCTGGATGTTATCAGAAGCCTAATAAGCAGATCATCGTCCCTTTACTTCACACTCTGAAATACTTACAGGATTAAGAGCTAACAACCTTTTTTTCCCTCTTGGCAAGGCATTTATCCAGCAGGTGTTCTTTTGTTCACATTATGCTTAGTTTGTTTTATATACAGGTGGTAAGTAGAGAGCTTGCATAAAATAGCCTAGTGCTAACATTGATTTTCTAAGGAGTTGTACTAACACGTACTCAAATAAAAAGGACAGCAGTTCTGCGTCCCCTTAGAATTTTTTTCCTCTCAGCTGCTTCTTTGGGATATGCACGCTGTGCCACATGGCAATGTTAAATCCTGGAAAATGTCTTGGATAAGGTTCTCGAAAATCATGGGAGGAGTATTTAAAGGAAAGCCCCTTGTTTGATTTTTTTTCAAAAGCACTGCAGACAAGCTTGGCTTTTACCAGTAAGGACAGACTGGCCTGTATTAGTTTTATTAAGATTTTATGTAGATGAGCACTAAACCAAAGATGCTTATAAACTGAAACTGGTTTTTGAAAAGCAGGAAAAACAAGCTGGGCAATGTTTGAGAGAGGGACTAGCTAAGACGGGATTTCATGATCAGATCAATGCTGACAATAAAAGTTAAATCTCTGTAAATGAACCCTTAGTAAACGCAGGATTAGGCCTCCGAGACAGACACAGAAGCCATGAGATTTGGAAATTCAGAAATGGGAATGACTTCTTGAATACATATAAAGAAATTTTGCTAAATTCATGCAGAAGTGTGTTTGCAGAAGAATGTATTCCTACAAGCTACCTATGAATGCTATTATAACCTTAAGACAACTGAGAATAAAAATAGAGCTGATGTATACAGCCGATTAACAAATGGCACCTGTGCTCTGCAGCACCATGAATGGAATCACAAATCAACGCTACCTGTAAATGCGCTGTCGACTTCAGTGGGATCAGATTTTTCAACTATTACTCTGAGCTTTATGATCAGCTCCTGCAAACGTTTAGGCACACATTTAAAATTAATCCTTTTTCTAATGGCTCTTATCCAAGAGCAACTTGTGTGTGCATCTCTGGAGCAGAGCTTGCATTGGTAAAGATTCACCATGCTCATGGCTTCTGTGAATTTTAACCAGCAGCACCCACCCTGCGCTGTCAGTGGGAATCTGTAGGTCATTAGACAACCCATGTCATTAATTCTTGTGAAGCAACTGCAAACCATAGCAGCAGCCAAGGACCACAGCCAGTACCAGCATCTCCTTGTACAAGCAGGCTTTCTGGATTTCATTGACTGTCCAGGTAATACTGCTAAAAAGGACAAGCAGCTCCTGGACAGATGTCACAAACTGGCACACAATCAGCCTGATGATTTCAAGGCATGATGATTTCACGGCAGGGTTTCTGCTGCTGGCCCTATTTTTTAAAAAATCTGGATAATTCTTAGACAAACTTCCTGAAGTGCCGAGCAAATCCAGTATGCTCAAGACTTCACTCAACTGACTTCAGGGAACTCTGCTGTCTCTTTATAGCTCTGCAAAGAGTGACTCCTGTGATTAAACTTTGTGCCCTGAGTTATATACTGATCTTCTGTGGCCATCAGGATGGAATTTCAGTATCAGGCAGATGAACTAATATTTTTTCCCCTAACTTTTGCCTCAAATACCAACTATTGGTTGCTGCCAGCAGCAGGATCGTGGACCAGATGGATCTGTGGTGCAATCCATGTGCAACTCCTGTATCTCTAGGTTGTAGCAAGCCAAAAATGACGTAAGTCTTGATTTTTGTATAACCAAATTAAAGCCCAAGTAATAGAAAATAAATAGTAAGCGCAGAACAAAGACAAGGAAACGAGCCATGCAAGGATTATCTGTGCTTTGAGCCAATCAAACCTAATTCATCCGCACTGAAGAGAATGACAAACTTGGATATATGCGATGCAGTAGGGTGAATGTTATACACAGATCTCTAAGCAATATATTTGATTCTTTCTCACAAATGCTGATACGAAAAAATTTCAGTTGACTTGAACTGCACGGTCATGTGAGCAGAATTACAAGAAGCAGTGTTAAACAGCTGGGAACAGGTGCCTAGGGAGATATGCAGGGGAAGGTAAGTAGCGCCAGACTTAATATCTTTATTATTAATGACGTGGAATAGGGAGTATAAACAGCACGTTAATGAAATCTGCAGATGGTAACAATGGGAACTGCTGCAACACCAATGAAGACAGAGAAACAGCATGAGGTATCTCAGACATTAAAATGCAGGTCAAAAAGAAAAAAGACCCTTTGTGCACAGAGCAGAAATCAATTGCACTGTAACTCTTTAGGGGCAGAAAAGAAGTTGGACAGCAAGATCTCTGTGAGACATGCTGAAATGGGGCAGGAATCTTGGTTCAGGTTTCAAATTGTGAAATTCAGGCTTTGAGGGGTGTCTTATTAGGGTGTACAGGAGGGGGCTGCCTACAGTGAATTAACTTCTGGGCATTCACTACTAGAACAACTCTAGTGATTCAAAGGCAGTTCAGGACACGGCAACAAATCTTGGCAAGAGGAGCAAAGGGGAGCAACTCATGGGGAAAGATTAAAAGAACTAAATATAAGTAGGCTTGTCAAGAAAGTTCTGTGTTACAGGAAAGAGCTGTATGCAGTTCTTCAGAATAACACCCCTGCCATGGAGAAGAAATTGTTGGGATCGTATGAGTGGAACTGGTTAACTGTGACAAGATGTAATGTGCCGTTACTTGAAATATTTAATGGAGAGTCGCATGTCCTTTTTAAAGCTCTAATGGGATCTGGGAGCTTGCTTCCAGGGTAACCAGGTGAACACCACAGATCAGACTAGATCTTCATAATGCTTTTATCTGGCTTCAAAATCTATGAAATAGCAGGTTGTAATAGCAAGTGCACATTACTATTCATAATGAGCAATTTTATATTTTACACTTTCATTACACATCTTGCAATGTCTGTTGCTGTCTCATTGCACACTAATAATACAGTAAAAATGGGATCGAGAAAAAAAGCTGTAAATGAGATCGGTTAACTAGACTGTACTCAGACCTCTGCAACCTAGAGAAACAATCTCCACCTAAAGAAAATTTTAGATTCTGCCTTTGACACTGTAATTTTTTTTACACTATCTTTTAAAATTTCTAGGTTGGAGATGTCATCAAGTTACTTGTATGTCAATGGTTAGTGGTCCATTTGAAAACATTTTGATGAAAAGTACAGTGTATTTACAGTTTCTTAATAAACTTTTTGTAAGCCAGACCCTAAATAGCAGCTGCCTCTCTGCTAAGAAGTAAGCCTATACAGAGCACCAAATGAAAATAAGTACTTGCCCAATGAGATGTGAGCATGGAAGGTACTGTTTTCAGATCAGAAGAACAATTTTCTGATAGCACTAGTATTTGGCAAAACCAACGTAAAAAATACCTGAGCCTAATGTTAGGTGTTCCGTTCAGCACACTTGCTTTTTGCATGCTTAGGTAGCTTAAAAAAATCCTCAGTCTGCTCACAGAAAATGTATTACTAAAAATAATATTTCTAAAAATACTTTGTTTATGAAAGGCTTATTGAGCTAACAAACCATTTTTCTCTCAGTAGGATTACTTCTTAAACTCAAAGCGGTCAAAAACCATGCCACAAAATTAATGTTTATTGGAGATCACTAACAAGGAGATATTTAAGTTTGCTGAATACACAGTAACTGCATCAAGGTATATATGAAGGATAATGTACAGAAAGAAGCAAGAAAGTCAGTTCCTTTTAAGCCTGTGCATGTTTTAGTTTCCCGTCATCTGCAGTGTCTTAACTGAAAGCTGAAAACAGAGAACCCCATTCTGTCAGTCTTATTCAGACAAAGCTACCAGAAGACTCGATAGTGAGAATGTGGTCTTGGTGTTCTAGATCAGTGGTTTCCAAGCTTTTCCAGTGCTTCCTACATTAAGTGCAGACTCTTGTTTTGTGTATTAACCAGGCTAAAACCAGATTTACTTTACTTAGTTATTTGTATGTCCCCTTAAAAATAGTCTGTCAGCCCCTGTTCCACCTCAGGGGAGGGGGGTTTGCAAAGCGTGGGTTGAAAACACAGATGTAGAAAATGGCAGTACTCATTCCTTGTCTACTGCAGCAAACCGGACAGCAGACCCTTGGGAGTGTTTGTATCGGGGTACGTGAAGACGTGGCTCTGCTGGTATGTAACCAGAACACACACTGTACTCTCACGTATTTTAGAGACCAGCAATCACAGTGTTCGGAGCCACGTCTCAGGGAAAGTAACTGAGCCCCTGTGGGGCTGCTACAAAGTCACGAGCGGCTTTCTGGGTGATGGTCCTTTGCCGGGGGTCTTCTGAGTGAACTTCACGTGTGACAGTTTCCCGAAGTGACTTTCTGAGGGGCAGGCTGTGTGTGTGAGCTCCATCTCACAGCCTGCTCCACCTCAGTCATTTTTCACTCCTCTTTCTGCCCATTAGACACACACCTCACCCAAGGGTGGGGTTTTTTTCTAACATATTTACCTCATGTCTGCCTATTTAGACGTCTACTTTTAACACCTTTCCGTCAGGCTGCCGCGGGGTGCCGCGGCCATCCCCTCAGGACCGGCGCCTCCCGCACCCGCCTCACGGGGGAAGGCGGCGACACCCCCGGGCAGGCACAGGGGGTGGCACAGGGGTCCCGCCACAGGGGAACCGTCTCCCTTCCGCCGGACGGCACCCTGCCCCGCTTCGCCCCTTGGAGTTCCCCCCCTCTCCCGCCTTCTCCCCCTCCGGTGCCCCGGACTCACCTGTAGGCCCAGGGCGAGGCGCTGCGCAGGTTGACGGGCAGCCGGAACCTCTTGTCGCCGGCCGGCCGGCCCCCGGCGGGGCAGCTGGCGTTGTGCTGGCGGCCCGGCGGCTCGGGCTGCAGAGTGTGGTGGAAAGCGCTGAGCATGCCCGCCGCCAGCCGCCCGTACAGCTGCTCCAGCAGCTCCTCGGGCCGCTCGCCGCAGGTCCGGGTCCGCGCCGGCCTCTTGGGCGCCTTGACGGCCTCCGGGCGGAGCGGGAGCAGCGCCGCGCACAGCAGCGCCGCCAGCACCTGCAACCACGCCGCCGTCAGCTGGGCTGGGACCGG
>VYZM01013395.1:76585-95679 GCA_013398915.1 Dromas ardeola | reverse complement strand
CTGGCGGGCTGCGGGCGCGCCCCTCGCCCTCTTCTGCTGTGAGGAGCCAGGCGCTCCCTTCCATAGCAGCCATGGGATGAAGATGAGCCAGGGTCTCCTCAGGCCCGCTGGCCCCCAAAGCCTTGAGTGGGACCTACCAGGCCAGGGCATGGGATTGAGCGAGGGAGTTTTTGGCCCAGTCGGAGCCAAGGTGTGAAGGCTGATGGGGAAAAATGTGGGGATTTACAGCTGAAAATAGCACAGCTCTGGGTATGTAACTGCAGCGGAGGAGGGGATTATAGAATCATAGAATCGTCTAGGTTGTAAGGGACCTTTCAGATCATTGGGTCCAACCATCAACCTAACACTGACAAAACCCATCAGTGAACCACGTCCCTAAGCACCACGTCTACCTGTCTTTTAAGTATCTCCAGAGATGGCAATTCTGCCACTTCCCTGGGCAGCCTGTTCCACTGCTTGATAACCCTTTCAGTGAAAAAATTTTTCCTAATATCCAAGCTAAACCTCCCCTGGTGTGACTTGAGGCCATTTCCTCTTGTCCAGTCCTCAGACTGCTGCAATCCAGACCCGTTCCATCACTTTGGAGCAATTGGCACTGTTCCTTGTAGGAGTTTGGGATCTCCGACATGCCCAGCTCCAGGTAGCACCTCTGATTTGTTTCTCCGGAAACAGCCTCGCTGTGTAGATCCTCCAGCCAGACACTGAAGGCGTTGAAGTCCCCCATGAGGACCTGGGCTGGTGAACGTGAGGCTGCTTCGAGCTGTCTGTAGAAGGCCTCATCCATCTGTTCTTCCTACTGAGGTGGCCTACAGCAGACATCTACTGCAACGTCACTGTCTGAAAAGGAAGCCTACTTGGTGAGAAGCTGGCATCATACATATCTAAATGAGATTGAGGTAAATCTCACCTCTTATGATTTCTCCTTCCATTCTGTACTGGTTTACCAGTACTGTTAACAGACACATTATGCAATAGAATCATAGGTCTAGGCTGGAAGGGACCTTTAAGATCATAAAGTCCAATGTATTCAGGGTCTCTGGCACAACAATAAGCATCTGTAGTTCTCTGGGTCATGAAAGATGTGGTCTACTGAAATGGTTTGCATTAAAAACAGCCTTTAGAACTTACCACTTGAATCAGATATTTGGTGCACGATGATTAAGCCATGCCCGTCTATTGAGGCATTTAGTGTAAGAATAGTCAAATATTAATATATTGATCAGGAATAAGGGAAAATAGGTTCATAAGTAATACAAGAACTGTGAAACCCCAGCATAGTACCACAGAAATACAAGCTGTCAGCTCGTATTTCTGATGTCTAAACCATTCCAGACCATACTGGAATTGAAACAGAATAACCCAGCATTTGTAACGTGATGAAGTGACTTGATTTCATGTTTTCTGAAAAGTGATTGAGTTCAGTTAAAGTGTGATTTTTAGTGGTTTTGGTACCTTATGCATCACCAGTCAGTATCACTCATGAGTGGTATCTTAACCTGGAATCTTAACCTGGAACTGTATGGGATTTGAATCAGGTTTCAGCTCTGAGGAAGGACTTTGTTTCAAATTGAATTCAAAATTCTCCTTTGCAATCATATCCTCAGGCAACAGACTGGGGCAAAGCAGCTGCCCATTTAGCCCAGTCCAGGCTCACCCCCTGGGCTCTACACTGCACCTGGCCTTGTGTTACTTCAACACCTTCGAGTGACATGCGTGGCAACATGACTAATATTTATCATGACAGATGTCTTTATATTACTCTCCCTATGATAAACCAGTATCTTTTCTCAACACTTTCTGAATAGCATGAGGATGTCACACTCGACTTTTATGCGCTTCCTTTATACGCATTGACATTTCTGGGAGAGGTCTGCCTCAAAAAATCAGAGCAGAAGGAAACAATGTCACAGACGTTAAATTGCCAGTGAGTTTAAGGCTTTGAGTCTCATCTGGAAAATATTCTAATTCTGTACATTATTTTAATTGTATTATCTGATTAGCAATCTCCTTGATTCAAATAATAATAAGAGAAATAATCACAGAAGGGCAGCAAACGAGATTCCATTACATGGGAATTGAAAGAGTGCTCTGCCAGCTCTCATGGCATAGTCTATCCCAGAGAAATTTGAATCATAAAAAATCGGTTTATATTCTTCAGCGAAACATAGATTCTACCACGACTTTGAGAAGTTACTAAGATATTATGAAGGTACCAGTATCATTGTCATTAACTTTGATTTATAATTTGCTGAGAATTTGAGGGTTTTTAAAAAAACTATATAATTAAATATCGGAAAAAAATCCTTAGTAATGAAAAGCCTGTCCTGGATTTGATGCAATATATGATAATATTTCAATCAATACATTCAGAATAGCAGAATAGCCATATGCACCTTTATGTGAATCTATAGGGAATTCCATGGCTCATGGCTGTGAGCAATAATGTCTCCCTGGAGCCTTCTCTTCTCCAGGCTGAACAACCCCAGCTCTCTCAGCCTGTCTTCATAGGAGAGGTGCTCCAGCCCTCTGATCATCTTTGTGACCCTCCTCTGGACTCGTTACAGCAGGCCATGTCCTTCTGATGTTGGGTGCTCCAGAGCTGGATGCAGTACTCCAGATGGAGTCTCACAAAAGCGGAGTAGGGGGGTAGAATCACCTCCCTCGACCTGATGGCCCCACTTCTTTTGATGCAGCCCAGGATGCAGTTGGCTTTCTGGGCTGTGAGCAGACATTGCCGGCTCATGTTGAGCTTCTCATGCACCGACACCCCCAAGTCCTTCTCCTCAGGGCTGCTCTCAATCCATTCTCTGCCCAGCCTGTGTTTGTGCTTGGGATTGCCCCATCCCAGGTGCGGGACTTTGCACTTGGCCACGTTGAACTTCATGAGGTTCACACAGGCCCACCTCTCAAGCCTGTCCAGGTCCCTCTGGAAAGCATCCCTTCCCTCTAGCATGTTGACTGCACCACACAACTTGGTGCTGTTGGCAAACTTGCTGAAGGTGCACTCAATCCCACTGTCCATGTCACCGACAAAGATGTTAAACAGCACCAGTCCCANGTCCCAATACTGACCCCTGAGGAATGCCACTTGTCACCGGTCGTCACTTGGACATCGAGCCGTTGACCACGACTCTCTGAGTGTGGCCATCCAGCCAGTTCCTTATCCACTGAGTGGTCCATCCGCCAAATCCATGTTGCTCCAATTCAGCAACAAGGATGTCATGCGGGACAGTGTCAAATGCTTTGCACAAGCCCAGGTAGGTGATGTCAGTTGCTCTTCCCTTATCCAGCAACGCTGTAACGCTGTCGTAGGCTACCAAATTTGTCGAGCACAGTTTGCCCTTGGTGAAGCCATGTTGGCTGTCACCAGTCATCTCCTTATTTTCCACGTGCCTTGGCTTAGTTTCCAGGAGGATCCGCTCCATGATCTTGCTGGGCACAGAGATGAGATTGACTGGCCTGTAGTTCCTTTTTTGCCTTTTTAAAAATGGGGGTTTGGGGGTTATGTTTCCTCTTTCCCAGACACCAGGAACTTCACTGGATTGCCATGACTTCTTAAGTATGATGGATAGTGGCTTGGCAACTTCATCTGCCAGTTCCCTCAGGACCCGCAGATGAATCTCATTAGGTCCCATGGACTTGTGCATGTTCAGGTTCCGTAGATGGTCTCGAACCTGATTGCCTCCTACAGTGGTTGGTTCCTCATTCTCCCAGTCCCTGCCTTTGTCTTCTCCAACTTGGGTGGTGTGGCTAGAGCACTTGTCAGTGAAAACTGAGGCAAACTCAGCCTTTTCCATACCCCAGGTGACGAGGTGTCCCGTTTCCTTCCAGAGAGGGCCCAAATTTTCCCTAGTCTTTCTTTTATCACTGACATACCTTTTCTTGTTGCATTTGACGTTCCTGGCCAGATTTAATTCTATCTGGGCTTTAGCTTTCCTAACCTGATCCCTGGCTGCTCAGACAATTTCCCTGAGTACCTTCTAGGCTACCTGTCTTTGCTTCCACTCTCTGTAGGCTTCCTTTTTGAGTTTGAGTTTGTCCACGAACTCCTTGTTCATCCATGCAGCATCTTGGCTTTTTTGCCCAACTTCCTCTTTGTTGGGATGCATCGCACCTGAGCTTGGAGGAGGTGATCCTTGAATATTAACCAGGTTGCTTGGGTCCCTCTTCCCTTACGGGCTTTATCCCATGGTACTTGCATTTAGCTCATGCGGTGTTTCCACTCCTGCAGTTACTGAGACGTACCACAGCACTGAGGGCATCCTACATGGCAGCAGGGAACACAACTCACATTGCACCTGAGCTAAATGCCAACCAAGCTACCTCCAGCACGGGGGCAAGGGTCATCACATCAACATAACACAATTACTGTTGTAATTATTTTAGACATAGCACCTCACTGGCATAGCCACACTTCCTTCAAGACCTGAGCTTCCCAAATCATGCAAGTGTGTTCACCTACCAATAGCTTGAGGCCTTCCAATACACGTTGACATAGCATTTTGGACATGCACGTGGCTTCTTTCTCTTGAAGAGATTCCAGTTATATTAGGTCCCATCAGGGATCACTCTCCAGCCTTGAGTCCAGGTGGCATGTCACATCTTGTGTTCCCTCTTGCTGATGGTTACACATCAGCTCCTCTGCTCTGGGCCTGCCCTGACAATGTTGCGATTCTAGTAGAGATGTTGCCATAGTTAACATGGTTTTGAAGGAGATGAACCTGGGCTAAATCATTTTGACTGTCAGCAGGACTTACTATTCCAGTGTTGGAGCTGGATCACATGGTTTTCTGTCAGTTCAGAACAAGCTCAACTGTGCTTGAAAAATAACATGCAAATACATCATAACCCAGAGCATTGTATATTCAGATCCTCACGCTATAGGAGACAACATGTCCCAGAACTTCCTGGGAGTTTGTGCAAGAGTGGAACAAAAGTGCAATTCTGTTTTGTAAAACACAGAATTTTACATAACGTACAGTTAGGCACCTGGGCAAACCGAACCAAGAAACTGCTGCTGATTAAAATCTCTCTGATGTCCGTAGGAGTGTTTCTACGAACAAAGTCATGAACCATATCCCAAATTATTAGTAATTCATACCACTTTATCATGTCTATGCAATTGCAAAGTTTGATTAGATGCTCTACTCAAACGGTTTTGTGTTAGAAGACCATGACAGTATCTTGCCTGTCGTCTTCTTTGCGCTGTTTCACAGGTTTATCAGTGCTCCTTGCCGTGGTCCCAAATACGTTCTTCCCACTATGATTAATCAGGTATCTCATTCCGCTGCAGTCTGTAGCTGAAAATGCTCCCTCCTGCCTGACGCGTTGCATCCTGGAGGTCCAGGTCTTCCAAGACTGTAAGCCTGACAGATATCCCAGAATGTGTCATCCCGTGACCAGAGCAGTAGATAAGGCAGCACTGAAGAACAGGCAAGAGAAAGCTGGGTCTCAAGTGTGACCATAAAGTTAAGTCATCTGCTCAAGTCCTTCTCTGAGAATTGTTCAGCTCGATTGCCTTTCCATCTCCCCTCCTTTGTCTTTAGCTGACTGACATTTCATTGAAAATATTAAAAATAATACAGTGTTGTAGTGGGTGTCAGTGCCAAGGTTTTAGCAGTGGTGGGGCTGCAGGGGTAGCTGCAGTGAAGAGAGGTCAGGGCTGCCCAGTGCCAGAGACAGCAAGTTCCTGCTGGCTCTACAACTGACCCAGAATATATCCAGCTGACGACAGCACACAGACTCTGTGTGACAGCTGTGCGCTGTCTTTGGGTTACTGTCAAGGAGTGGAAAAAAAGTAAAATGGTAGAGTCTGTAGGGAAACTGGGGATTCACCAGAGACAAATGAGGCAACACACTTCTGTATTTCTCATTCTAAAAGACACAGAAGGTCTCCTCAGCTGAGTTGAACAGAGTCAAAAAGCCAACGACTGCTCTGACTTGGCATGTTAGTGTTCAGAGTGGTACCCAAGTTCTTTAGCTACATAAGCCATCCATTCTTTCCCTTTCTGTCCCTACCTGCAGCATGGGAAAGACTTCCAGAAATAAGACAGGTGGCAACCCACTTCCTTCTCACACTCTTTTCCAGTCTCTAGAAGGATCCGGCCCCAGAGCTTACCGTGTCTTTCTTCTTTGGTGAGCTCCTCAGGATGTTCCATAACTGCGTTGATTGCGCTCTGCGTATACCACCAAGCAGAAGCTGGGGCACTCCTAGACTGAGCGCTGGCGCCACTATCATGGGAAACACGTTATGTATAAAGCAGTTCATTAACAGTACCATAAAACCCACAGGACAACATTCCTGCAACTGTGCCGTTACAGAAGTATTTCTGACCACTTGCAGAGACATCTAATGAGACTGGGCAGATATTTTTAAAACCTGAAAAGTGCATTTCATGAAGATATGAAGAGAACTTTCCACTGTCACTAGTTGGGAAACAGTCTGAGCACCAACACTGAGAATGAGCAGTGGAAATTTTAGAAGACTGAATCCTTGCATTTCAAAGTGTAATAACCAAAGTATAAATATTAAACCAAACTCACATGAATGTTTTAAAAGCAAGTCCCTGCCAGCCCAGTGTACTAGTTTTGCAAGTATTTATTAGGAAATTCTGAACACCTGACTAATATTTTTAAATGCGAAAAGTGATATAAATCAGGAACCCCAGGTTCCCATTTAACATGTCTCAATGACTTCAGATCAGACTTGTTCCGTTCATAAAGAAAATGATGATTTCTGTAACTAACATCTTTGCACATACTCAACGTAGGCAGTAGAAAGCTTCGTTTGTGTAGTTAGTGCCACAATCCTCCACATAAGATTCAAAAGCTGGAATCTAATTAGCAATTCTGAACAAACTAGACTGAAATCCTGCCCACTCTGACCATTCGAAATTAAAAAAAAAAAAATCCACCAAAACCACAACCTCATCTTTGTAATTGCAGTAATACCTAGGAGGTTGCCAAGAGACTGAAAATGGCCCTAGTTCAGCTAAGCATACACTAACATTAAGATGCTTTCATCAGCATCAATATTAAGTGCTTTGCTGAATTGAGGCCTTAAAAGATGACCAAGGTCACATCCAACATTTTGAGAAAGTCAATTGTCAATTCACAGACCTTAAATAAATTCTGGCTTTGGATGAACGATACGGGACTTTCAACCTTATAACATTGTTCTGAGGTATTTCACATTGAAAGGTGAAATTTTAGAGGCTGCTCTGTTTCATATTATCATCGCACATATCTCTGAAAGCAAAAGCTTTATGCATTTGATAACAGTTTGCAATGAGTCTGAATACCTCTGTAGTTTTTATGCATGAGTAAAATAACTTCAGCATTATTCTTTTTAAAATCAATTACAGAAGACACTGCAACTTCAAATCCATGTTTTTAATATCAGATACCATATATCCAAAGTGTTTCACAAATATTTTATCAAAATCCACTACAAAAATCATCGTGGATTAAAGTTTTTCTGCTACAACTTTAAAAAGGACAAAAAATTATGAGCAGACCATATGCTATTCTGGAAGCAAATCCTCTCCTAGTTCTTCATCAGCAAAATCATCTTCCTCAGTTCTTTTTCTTGCTGCAGTTTTTGGTCTTTCTGCTTGTGGGCCAAGTGGATCAATGTAGGAGGCATCTAGGGTTTAAATAAATACATTTGAAACAGTTACCTGCAAGTAACTTTAGCTTTGTTTCAAACATACACAATCAAAAACAAGAGTGGGTTTTCGCATTACACATCTGTAAGGTGACTTTGAAATGCAGACCAGAAAGAGCATATGAACACTGAAGGAGAACAAGATCCTGCGTTCAGGAAGTGAGGCACAGCACAAGAGCAAAGTACCTGATTGCTACTGATAAAAGCATATTTGAAATTTGTCTTTATTTTATTATAGTCATTAAGTGAGAAAAATACTTTGGGAAAGTGCATGGCAGCAAAACTCATGAGTTGGTTAAGGAAGGGCATGTTAGGAAGTACCACATTCCACGTGGATTTGGGTTTTTAAACCCCTCTGAAAATTCAGTCTTACTGAAGAACTTACGACTGCAGAACCACAAGAACTGACTAAAGGATGCAGCAGACAGATATTGAAAGTAATAAATATCTACATGGGCCACATTTCTTAATTTACAATTACTTTATAGTGAGCTCTGAACAATGAAACTGAAGCCATTCTTCACATTTATTTAATGAAGAAAATGTTTTCCTAATTGTCTAATTTTACATGCTCTTCCAGTAACTTATTTTTTCAAATCTCCCTCTTTTTGAGGGCCAGGAAAGTAAGAAGGTATAAGGTGCCCACTTGCCTATTTCTTTACTGCCACTGCTTTCATAGGGTTCACTTGTTCCAGGCAAAGCTTTTAGTTTGGCACTCAGTCTTTCTCCTTTGGTACCACCACTATCTGGGGGGGGAAGAGAAAAAAAAAAAAAAAAAGAGTTGAAGACAAATTACATGCTGTTATGTTCTGTGAAATCATGATACAAGAACAACATAAATTCAGCTACTATCTGTCAAACAAGATTTGGATGAAACCATGTTTTCACGATGGATACAGTACTCGTTTGTAATAGTGGTCATTAAAACACAATGGACACTGTGTCCGCACACGTGTTTTAATAAAAAAAAAAAAATTAAAAAAATATATACACAGCCTTATTTACTTTGGAGTAAACACATCAAAATATTTCTGCTTCAAATGCTGACATTTCAGTTGCTTATAAATTACAGTCAAATTTCGGAGTTAAAATAAGCATGACAAATATAAACACTGTCACAATGTATATGGACATTTCATACCTCTGTGTGCTCACTAATATATTAGTATGATCCACCTGTTCCATACTGTCAAGGTTAAATACAATGCTAACTTTGCTTTTAATTAGAAGAGTGTAATTGGCATGTGCTGTCTGCATGGCAGGCAGGCACAGTTCGTGTACACAGACCATCCCGGCCCTGCATCTTGCTGTAAACACTGTGCTGGCAGCTCAGTTTGCAGCAGGGCCCCAAGGAATGTGTCGGCTCCGAGGGCTGCCTCGTGCCCAGACAACATCAGATTAACATTCTCTTGCCACAGCAGTATTCCAGACATTTTAAATATTCTGTTCACCTCTGAATCTCTTTTTCACATTCATGGCAAGCTTTCAATCTTGTCTGCTACAACAAATTTTTAGGCATTTTTTTTTCCTCCTAGGAGAAAATGTTTCATGTTTGGCCTGGTGTATTTACAAGGCAGGACATGCCATGCAGCCAAATACAAACATGCTCATTTACAACACGAAACAATGCTGTTATTAAAAGTCCTCCATCTCTAAGGAGGAAAAATGGGTTTCATTCAGCAAACATTAATTACAAAGTCTGGACTTGGCAACATATTCCCATTGTCTTATTTACTATAAATATTCTTTTTATAAATATTGTTACTATAAAAAAAAACCCCAACAACTTCCACAAAGACGACAAACCTTTATTTTTCTATAAATACTATTGCAGGCTTCAGTTTACTCAGTCATGAATTGCTGACAATGACTCTGCTCCAAGAAAGATCTAATACATAGAGTCACACGTCAAACAGTTAATATGTTTACAAGACACAGATTACAGCTGAAACTTCAAAGCAAGGTAAATCTATTTCAATGTACATCGACCTCCCTTGGATCAATTCTCAAGTTTCATGAAGAAGTGAATTCTTAATGAAGGATTTGAAGAAACTGAAAGGAATCAATGGGTTTGACTGGGGGGGCTCAACCAAATGGCTGTGATATTACAAAAGGGCTGCCCCTTGATTTCAGTGGGCTTTGGACAGGCCTGCGTAATAAAGAGGTGAATGCTGAGCTTCAAAGATGGCGTGGATGAAAACATTTTGAGCACAGTTGAGAGAACAGAAAATGTTTAACAGGGAGAGAAAGAGTAGGACAGGAGTAGGCACAGAGTCCTATGCACTGGAAAATGAGTAATTTACAAAATAATGGATAAAGTCGGAAGAAGCTGTAAGGAGATGCAAAGACAGGGACGATACAGCAGAAACTACACTAGGGGAAGACTGAACTAGTCAAAGAAACTCCATAGGTTTAATTGGTTGGTTCCAGAAAAGAAGAACTGAGTGTAATGAAAATAAGAGAGGAAGAAGATGGCATATCAAAAGTTTTCAACTGTGATGGAGGAAAACACATGGGTTTTAGTGATACTACCAGAGGAAAGGAAAGGATTTTATATTAGCGAAAAGAAGAAGAAAGAAGAAAAAAAAAAAAAAAAAGGATGGTAGACAAACCAAAATGGCTGGGAGAAACATAATGCCCACAAGTTACCTGTACATCTTACTGCTCTAAAACAAACAACCAAAACCAGAAGCTTTCTTGGACATCCTAGGACTCTTAAGTTTTACGAGGGCTACATCCAAGATGGGAATGAAGCAGCAAGTCCAAAATCTGAAGCCAAATTTTCCCCCCTTTTCTCTCCCCATCCAACCCTAGGGTCCAACCCTAGGTGTCCAATCCTAAATCTCACCAACTGTCTGTCCCCTGCCCAGCTTTGAAGTTCCTTAAGCACTTACTGCTATGATTGAGTTGCCCAAAATGGCCATCCTGAGCAGCAAGATGCCTGCAGGATGTTCAGCAATGTGACCTTGTTGCCCAAGCTCCCCTTTCTGTTTATGAGTCAATACAGTAAATAGAATTGTGAGTGCTGTTACAGTGAGCAAATGTAGCTGTTCACGCAAGTGTAGCTTTTTAGTCTTCAGACTTGATTCAGTTGCCTTACTTACTTATTTACTGTGTTTAATGAACTGAACCAGCTCACTAAAGGGTTAAAACCATTGCTAGAAGTAGTGCAAGGGAAGCAGTAAGAACATATCTAGGAATGGGAAAGAAAAGAAGTGCTGTGGGGGCTGGACTATTCTTTCCAGAACCAGCAAGCTATTTGATCAGTACATCCCACCTTGACTAAATGCACCCTGGAAAACACTATGAAGAGTAAGTGTCTATGAGCACAGTGTCCTCTTAACACTTGAGCAGTAAGAACATAGAGATGCCTTACTAGATTAGATTAAAGATCTATCTAAACTGGCTTATTGTCCATACAAAAGAACAACAAGATGCTTAGGGAAGAGCATCATAAGTAGAGCAAGCATACACAGTAGCTCTCCAAGAATATTTTCCTAGCCTCCAACAATTTGTAAATCAGGTATGTGTTTGGGGGAAAGGAGTGGCTCTTGATATTTAATAATAGATTGATTGATTTTTTTCTCCAAGAACTTGTTCAGTCCATTGAGCCCCTGTGAAATTTTTGCATCCGTAACAACCTGCGGTAAGGAATTCCACCTTTCATTTACTCTGAACCTACCAATCTAGCCCCACCACGCCACAGAAAGGAGCACCCTGCCCTTTCTGCTCTGCATCACATCCCCCTCCACATGCTGTCAAGTGGCAGCAGGCTGTGCTGGAGCAGGTTACTGATACGTTTAAAACATATCAGCAAAGTAATGCAGATCACCGCACAGCTCACCTTACCTCTATATGACCATTACATCTACAGCAAGAGTGAAGGGAAAGTTATTGTCTTTTCTGGTAGCAGCCCACAGTTAGTTTAAATTAAGCTAATACGCAAAACCACTTAAGTCTCCATGGACTGTGCTATGCTCTGAGAATACTTAAAAATGTGCAAGAGCAGCATCTTTAATTTTAAAGTACATCTGGAAGAGAAGAAGAGGTGGTTGACACCATCTACCTTACACGGAGATGGCAGACAGCAGCTCAGGGAGCGAGAGATCTGGCTTCAACGTCTTCCATCCCCTGAGGGAGTTCAAACCCACAGCTCCATCTTTCAGGAGGAATGTCCTAGTTGTTGAGCCATTTGGGGTAAGGCTTTTCTTGACACTCTGCCATGGGATACAGGATTTGGCTGCCAAAGTGGCAGCTATTAAAAATTCTGCTGACCATATAACATGATCTGCCAGAAGTTTAAATTTCATCTTGAAATTACTTTTTGTAGTTCTATTTTCAGATAAATCATCTATATGTTTTTATTCAGTATACATATATAATTTGGCCAAAGACTTTATACACATTCCAGCCTTTGGATTATGGGAATGAAACTAATTTTCTCTAAAGTAATACACAGAAAAAACTAAAGGTAACATCGGGACGTAAGATAATAATAAAAACTCTGGATGAAAGGATTTTTTGTAGAGTTTTTCTTTAATAGACAGCTTTGAGTGTTAACATCTGTCTGATTGCACTTGCAATCCAAGGACTACAGGTAGATATTTCTCAAACTGCAAATGAATTCTATCTGCATTACTCTAGCAACTGTACAAACACACGCTCCTAATTAAGTAAACCTTTTGAATAATGAATGGAAGACCAGTGCTGAACTAATTTGCTCTCTGTATCCAAGAAAATCTTCACTGCAATTAATACATGCTCATTATTTATTTACTTATTGTACTTCTATTTAAAAGGTATGTTATTACTGTAGCTCGCGTGGAAGCCAGTCCCACTGTACCCACTCTGGGGTGATAATGTGGATACATACACATAAACTGACTGCAGGAACATGGCTCCGGAATTCAGTTCAAAAAAGCAACAGGAACTGATTAAGCAGAGCTGGTCGATATATTTTCAAAATCTGATTTATAAATGTATTTACTCTGTAAAATGATTATACTTGAGACTTGGATTATCATGCTGACGTTATCTTCCCCTCAGCCTGTGTGCAATAGCATTAACTGGGAACTATGCATATAAACACATAATATACGCTACATGCTGATATCTGTTACAGCGCATTCCTTCCTCTCATCTGTTTAAAAGTCATGCCCATAATGTTATATTTAGGATATTTAATTATTTTGTATTATAATATGTTCTGTTTATTCATATTTCTTCAACTTCCATACAAAACCTAATTTGAACTAATTCCTCCACATACGATTTTAAAAAGGAATCAAAATATAAAACTTATTTTAAAAAAATGGTTAATTTTACATGGCAGAATAATGAATAAAGCAACATTCTTCAAAATTAATCCTGTTTTGGAATAATCCTATTTTAAGCAGCGATATCTAGCAAAAAAGATTCTAAATTCTTTGTGTTTCTGAACTGTGTATATGTGTGTTTCTATACCTTGCGTGTATCACTTCAACACATAAAATCCATTGTTTCATATTTATTTTTTAAAGGATTTTCACTAGTTGCAATTACAGCGATGAGACTACTGCATCAGAAATTCCTTCAGTATCACAATGGACATAAATTAGAGTTCTTAATACCATTTTACTCATCAGGAAAAAGATATCAAAGCATAAGGTGGTTTGGTAATCTGCCTCCTCTGTAAAATGTTTATGTAACAAAGCGCATAGTGGGCTGATGCTTTTAAAGACTGCAGATGCTTCACCAAATCCAGAATGTGCATCTTTCATATTTGGGATGAAGACACTGTCTTTGGAGAAGAGAGGGCTTTGGTTTGGGCTGACCGAAGAGAACAGCAAGTTCAGTGTAGCAGACAGAATATTACATTAAAACTGAGAAATGGCATGGGAAGCAGATGCAATTTTTAACTGCATTGCAGTTCATTTTGATTTGAAATTCTGCTGAATGAAAATTGTTTCTGGAATGTCAGTTAAGCTAACTTCGGCGAGTTCGGATGCAGAAAACAGATTAAGATGTTCTCTTCACTCAAGAATTTTCCCTGTTTATAAAAAGAAAGGATTTGGGTTTTTTTTTTTGTACACACAACCAACGGAACAATCCCACAACATTTTGTAATTAGTGAGGCATCAACAGGCACACAAAACCTAGAAAATGTAAGTGATCATGAAGTCCTGGATGCAGGATAACAAGACAATCTCTTGCCTTAATCACGGTGAAGATTATTTGGGATGCTTATTGCCCTAACATCTATACTGTGATTGCATATTATAGGAGGAGATCCCTATGTGTTGGTAAAGGGTGTTTGAATATGGAATATTTGTTTGGAATGGACAAATCCCTTTTGCCACTGACATCATCACAGCTGAAATTGAAAAAGAGAAAACTGTACCTAATTTATTCTTGCGCCATTTCCTTCCTAAATTCATCTGGACAGGCTCAGGTAACAAGGAGAATGCAAAGTGCTCAGCCTTTCATCTTCTGAATTCAGCACTGCTTCTTTGGGCTCCTGTCCGAGACTGCACGGCTCCTCTCGGTCAGTACAAAAGTCCCCTCTCATCCAGCACAAAATTCCCCATTCAGAAAGCAGAGCAAATGCAGAGACCAAGTAAACACCGCTATGGTAATTATTCCTTAAGGTCATACTTTCCCTTATCTATGAAAGCCCTTATGCTATTGAACAGTAAAAATCTTTTAGGGTAGTAAAAACCACAACGTCCTAACTTTCAAATTCTGGATGTTAGTATCACATCTCTGCAAAACACAAAAAAAAGTGAGTATGAAAACAAGAAAAGCTTATTGAAAAGGAAATCTTTGAGAACTCAGATGTAATGTTAGCTTTCAGGTTTTTGGTGGGGGTTGGGTCTTCTTTTAATTTTTTTTTTATTTATTTTTCCTCCTTTTTTTAAAATGAAAAAGAAGAATTTTAAGGACATGTACCAATGTCAGCTGCTTCCAACATGAATCAAAAAGACTGAAAATCATAAATCATGGAGAGAAGAAAATTTTTATAAATAAGAATGAACAAACATGTTCAATTTTGGATACTCATTTTAGATATAATACTTATCCTTCTCACTAGACAAGAGTAGCTTAACTGACACTGATATAAATGTCAGTTTTCTTGGTCTCTCTTTTTCCATTCTGTCTACAATTCATGCATACACTAATCATATTCTTCAAATTATGCTTTGGTGCATGTCATGCATCTTCTGTTTTAACTTATATTAGCAAAGTAGTGTCCTTTTAAGTACAAGCCCTGCTGACTTAGTTCTCTTTCCTCTTAGCTTCCTCTTTAAAAGCAATTTCAGATCACATTTCCTAAAACAATGAAGCCTGAATTATTAATACTCCTAATATACATAACTATATAGGGACAAAATACTTGGCGAAAAAAGTATCTGTCAGCAATGCCACCTAAAATATTTGGAATGCACACACACTTCATTTAGCTACTAAGTACTTTAATTTAGCTAGTAAGTACTAAACTGAGGAGGATTCCATGCCTCACTGGGTCCAGTAATGATAGCAAATCCCTCATACACTGTAGGAAAATGATTCCCTTTTGGTGTTGGCAACACCACTGGAAAAGATTAATCTTAAAATGTATACAAATGTGGGGGGTTTTTTATTATTTTGGAGACATTAATTTATCAAAAGTGTACTAAGATTCTGAAATAAAATAACCCATGTTTATATTCTGTATGTGTCTTTACGCAGGCCACGTACAAAGGTTTTTTACACCGCAAAAAACAGACTTATAACCCAGGTGAATGCTGCCTAATGTTGGACAAATTAATGTTTGGGTCTTCAGGTTTCTGTCAGTCATCCTCAATAAAAGGCACACAAACTATAACATAGTCCTTAACATCTGTTGCTGTGAGTGTGCCGCTTCTTCCCTGATAAGGTTCCCCAGAGTCAACACTACTAGTTAAAAAAAGTGTAATGCCTTTAACTCCTTCTAAAAATAAATATAAGTAGTACATCTCAGTATAACTTTTAATTAGGAATCCCAGCAGAAAGTTAACACTGGGCTCAATACAGGATGTTCTTTGTACGTGTTTGTTTGCTGAGTCATTTCCAGAAAATTTGAATCTTTGGCACTGAATTTGTATAACGGAGACTTCTCAAACATGCTCTTATGCAGACTTGTTCCCAAATTCCGTTTTTTCCCATTCTTTCATGAATTTGACATAAAATCTTGATCAACAATCTAAGAATTATTGATAGGACAAATTCTAGGTCAATCCTCACCCTGCTTACCCTCTCATCCTCTTTATGTTAGCATCCTAAATGTCTGCATTTGCTCTTCTCCCGTTACTCTGGTTATTGGGGGGGAAAAGTAATGCCGTGGAATTACTAGAGCTTGAAGTCAAAGTTCTCATGTGTTCAACTCTGGAGGGGAGGGGAAGGGAAGGGATTATTTTTTTTTTGTTTCAAAGTTTTTTTTAAAAGACCATAGATATTTTCCATAGATATTTCTGTCTTTAAAAGAAGTATTGACAAAATGGTAGTTTGGGGGATTAATGTTGTCTTAGCATCTTTCCAGCTTGGTCATTATTTACATCCTCTTTCGCTAAACTACAGACTACTTTGTCCTGGTAACATGCCCTTTTTTCACTAACAAGGGCAGGGATAATTACAAAACGTATCTGTAAGAAAAGAGACCCTTTGTGCCATTTGCCTGTATGCCTGATGCAACATTTTGCACAGCTGTAAAGACCCTTGCCGGCTACTAATGCTGCTCTTCGTTTCTATTTATTATAAGCCAAAGTGGATCTCCACTTTATGAGAGAAAACAAGGACTGATGCCGTCTCAGGCTCCTGTTTTGCTGGCACTTCTAGCTGGCTGCCTGATCATAGGGCTGATGTAACAAAGCAGAGTCCAGAAACATTTCCATCCCTCTCTGTTACCAAAATAAGGAATTTCACCCCAAGAATTACTTTGGCCTGAGGCCCAGAACAGGTAAAATTCAATCCTAGGTGAATGGTGTTTTTTCTACATATCAAGAAATGATTTAAAAGCTCCTCTAGTGAAACTACTGAGCTGAAAAATGAACAAGATCTCTCTCAAGCATCCAACACTCATTCTTAACCCTTAGAGAACCCAGGAAAGCAGTCTTCATAAGTGTAACAGCATTCTAAGGTTACACTAGTAATTTCCATGACTTTTCATGACACTCCAGAATTGGATAAATATAGTAAAGCATCTGCTAGGTAGGTGGAGAAATAAAATTACCAAATAAGAAAAAATATTCCATATATTATTTCTCTGTAAAAGGAAGGGAAGAGAGGCAAGAATGTATAAGGGATATCTTTTTATGATGCCCACTGCTATTAAGATAAACCAAATGCAGAATACAAAGAAACCATTTCCTATTTGGGTCAAAATGGATTTTTTTCTAGGTGACTGAATTAGCCTGAAGTCTGCTAGTTTCCTTAGAGCAGCAGTGGGGAACAGTTAGGTTTAACGTTACTAACATTTCATGGATTTAATAATGGGAGGGAAAAATCATTAGCTCTGCAATATGCACACTACCTAGTGCAGAAAAGACAAAGCAGGCCAGTTTCCAGACTTACACTGCTAGAGTTTTACATTTATGAAAGTCAGCATTGTAAATCTATAGAAGCAGAGAGACTTCGTAGTCAGAGAGCAAGCTTTCCTCTATGGAAGACTCAACTCTGCTACACTGGGAAAAGGGAAAGAAGCAGCTCAAAGATAGTATGGGTGTCTTGTTATTACAAAGTTAGCTGTACAAAATAGCCTCCTGAACTTGTAATGAACACCTAATGTCATAGACTAGATGGTGGGCACAAAATTCCCTTTTCTCTATGTTAAATAAAGACACAATGAATTCCTGTTTTTCATAGCTTACATGTTCTTTTTTGTTATAATAAATGATTTCTTATAGTAAATATTCCAAAGTTAATGGGATAAAAAAGTCCAAGTCCACAGTACTGATATAGAAATTTAGCTTTGGAATATACTGAGATCTGTAGGTAAAGCACAAATCTTAGACCAAATCCATGCTACTATACCAGCTGAGGTTTCATACAGCAATGTGATAATGACAAATTATGAAATAAAATTTGTGAAGGACTTGCATATTACATATTCGTGTGCATTTCAGAATGTAAGGAGGTTTTACAAACACTTCAAGAAAAACTATTTTCTTTAGGATCCTAACAAATCTGATATTTAAGCAGAGACATTAAGTACTTACCACCACCAGCATTTCCTTCTCTGCGGCTACGTGCACTGCCATCTCTGCCAGATTTAATGCGCTGGCAAAAAGTGAAAAAGATTTGAAAAGAACAAAACAAAATCCCCATTTAGTAATATACATTAGAGATAATTATTGAAAACTCAGCTTATTAATAAAACAGTAGAAGAATATTAAACTAGGCTTACTATACTGCAACTAAGAAACCTTCCTTTTCCAACACACAAAGTTGTACTTAAAATCAGTGTTAAATCCAATGTTTACATAAAATGAGTTCTATGAAATTCAAACAGAGTATCTCAATAAATCATTTTTCTTCAGATAAAATTTATACAAGGAATGTGCATAAAAATAGTTCAGATGCACCTTTGTAAAGTACAGCTGAAAAAACAGGCAACATAGCCCTCCTTGCATGAGTTCAAAGTAGCCTCTGCCTATTAACGTCTTGTAAATCCCACAAGCGTTTTATTATTGTAAAGATTCAAGGGGGGGAAGTAGGGAAATCTATAAAAAGAACTATTCACCCCATAGATCTTAAATTTTGAATACTTGACACAGCACCGTACTTTACAGCAAAATTTAATTTGCTGTTGAGTGTTAAACGCAAGATAAAGGTGAAGGTAAATACTTTAAAAGCTGTGTTTAGAAAGTCAGCTCTCTTGCACTGAGGAAGGTACCATAAACATCTTCCAGCTGTGTTTTTTTAGTGTTATTTGAAAACTTTAACAGTTTATCAAAGCAATACCTCTGTATCACATGGCAGACTTGGCTTCTCCTGGCAAACCACCAAATTTCTCATGCAAATATCTTGTCAATTACAAGAAGGTACATCTCAATGAGGGACTTTTTGATGGATAGGTACAAATACTTGGTGTTTTAAGCACTCAGTTGTTAGTAAAGTAATCTCTGCATCTTATTTCAAAACATGAATTCAGGATCTGATAAAAACACATGTGCACACTACCTACGTGTTCAGGTCAATTACTGTAGCTTCTTCACTCATTTTTCACCAGAAAAATATCATGGAGTCTGGCAAAGTTGGAATGACACAGAACTGAAAGAACTTTCAAAATTGATGCCAACAGAAAACGGAAGAACCCTTAAATCAAAACTCACAAGAGTCAGACAGGAAAGCAGGGAGCCTAGTGTGAAACCAGGAATGGCCTTGAAGCGATCCAGCCTGGGACCGAATTTCTCATACTTTTTATTTATTTTGG
>VYZM01013395.1:54378-68264 GCA_013398915.1 Dromas ardeola | reverse complement strand
TTTTAGCGCATAATGGTGATAGACGTGGTGAGAGAAAATAGTTGGGATGTTTGAGCACGTACAACAAAACCGTTGGACTCTCTCCTCATTCTTATCAAGATAATGTGAAAATTAGGAAATTTTCATGTCAGCAGTGTAAAGGATGCTCTATACGCCACAGCACTTTTCACACTTTTCACATGTGGCTTACAATTCAAACAGTAGCATATCCCAAAGGCACTGTATGCTAATATTTTCAGAATAGTTTTGTACTTATTCTCTTCAATTTTTTCCCTCCACTCACAGCACAGGTCATTTTTAACTCTAAATATTAATGTTTGCCTCGTAGTTGCCAAACAAACTTATGGAAGACAGCTGCTTCACCTTTTTTAGTTTCAGCTGAATATGTCTCCTGCAAACAATAAAGGCAGCCAAGCAGACACCATAATAAAGTTTATTACGCATTTCAGTATGAAAATTCTAGGTGGAATAAATTGTCAGCAGCCAGCATTAGCTGCACAACTCCTTTTATTAATGATAGATTTGTGCATGCTAGTAAAATGTAATAATGAAAAAATGTTTCTCAATTCATTGTCTAACATGTTATCTTAGAATGCAATTTAAAGTGTAATTATTGTGATGAAAACACTGAATACACTAAACAATGTTAAACTAAAAAATGCCGGTTATGGTTAAAATAAAGTTATAGTTTTAAAATGTAACTTTATTTACAATTAGTAGCAATTTATAACCAAACATTCATATTTATTAATTAGCATATCTAGACTCTATTTTTAATACCAGATAAACACCAAGACATCCATGTTTTGTTATCTACTGTTAACAATCTCATCCCACAGAGAAATAATTTCTCTGCATTACAGAAAGATTACAAATACAAATAATAATGAAGAATTTCACATGCCAATTATTCCTAAGTACTTTACAATCCACATACTTCACGTTTCATGCATGGGCTGAAAGCAACAAGAAGCATAAAATATTTAGATTTTTGCCAAAACAAGATTATGAAATAATTCTTTTTAGTTTCAGCTGTTTCTTTCCAAAGTTTCTAAGAAGGCCGTGAATGCCAGCATACACAATCTCATAGCTTGACTACAATACAATTTTTTAAGGTGGCCAGAATTTATACTGAAAAGAATATTGGCGAACCTGTGAACTGTGATTTCTGTGAATTGTGTCCTGTGTATTTTCATCTAATCTACATCTTTATTTCTTTATAATCATACAACAATTTGGGTGAAGTCTATGTTTTTTTATTTATTTTTGTTTCCATTTTTAATAGTAATTTAAACCTCGGATTTTCGCTTCTCTAATCAACGTCTACTCTTACTCAAGCCCTTTCAAAACCAGAATTAGTATTTTTTACTGAATTTCTAACAACCTATTCACAGTATAATCTTTCCTTGAATAATATTGTACAAATTTCAGTTCACATGCTGTCTTGTTCATGTGTGCATTCAGATTCACAAAACAAAAAGAATGTGAAATTTTACATCATCACAAGACAAGCAATAACTGAGTTTTGCTTAGCCTGATTTTTGATAGCTTTCCCAAAGCACAAAATAGAGACATTCACACTTGTTGGAGCAAATTTTGTTTGCGTGAATTTTAGTTGGTCTATTAACACAAAATTCTTCATGAACATATAGACCAATGTTTGTTTCCAAGTAAAAAGACCACATGCATTACTTTTTAGAATTCTGTTTGAACTCTGGATTACAGATTTAAATTTGACCACATTTTATTTTGGTTTATTGGTTTTGGACCACATTTATTTGGTTTATTAACCATTTGTCTGGTAAGCTCCCTTTCTGATCTGAAATAAAATATATGGCTTATATACTTTCTTAAGTGCATTCTGCTAAAGGATGATTTCAACAATTAAGTTACCAAACCAAACTCAATATATTTCAAATACCTCTATCCAGATCAATTTGATCTGTCAACTTATTTTCACTAACCATTGGTAATTCTGCACTCCACATTTTTGCTTACTTCTATACCTTATTTGTAATAGCCTTTTTATGGGAGTAGAAGTTATGTGAAAAGTGGAAATGCAGCAAGAACTGCTAAAAGATGCATTTAAACCATCCCCTTATAAAATAATAGAAAGGGCATATTTCGTATAAAGCCACACAGAAAGAGGTCTTGGTGGCTCTAGGAGCTCTTCCCCACTTCATAGCTATGTATAATGGCAGAGGATAGGGAAAAGAGATTCTAATACCCAATACTATCTTGGGCCAAATGGAGGATCTTACTTAACACTGAAATTGTACAGTAAGAGCAAAACCACACTGTAAACAAACAGAAATTGTCTTAACTGTGGTGTTTGCTTACAACACTAAAGTTACCCAACTAATTTATCTCTAGGTATACTTACGGACATCTAATCACAAAATATTTGAGTAGGAGTAAAATAATAATTACTTACAGGATAAGTGCTGCTCTTTCAAAGTACTCAATGGCTTTTTCACAAAACTGGGTGTCAATGTAGTAGGCTCCAAGCCATTCAATGACCTCAATGTTTGAAGGGAAATACCGGTATGACTGACAAAATAGGAAAGGTGAAAGAAACACAATTTTAGTGATAAACAACATCTTTATGTTACTCCTGGAATATCTTACTGAAGTGTTAATTCTCCAGATGCCAAAATCATGTAATATATGAATGGAAGTAGTGTGCTATACCAAGTAATCCTGGGGGGGGAGGGGGGGGAAATGCATGCCAAGTTTTCTAATTATGGAATGCTTTTTAGAAGTTACCTGAGATGAGCCTGTCACATTTTCCATCTAGCCTTATTTAAAATAATATTTCAAGTAGTTTGCAACAGCAAAAACGTTTACTTAGATCATGTCTACATGTAAGTTACCTAAGACATTAAACAATGCTAACTAATACATGTACAATTCCAACTCAAATCAGTCTGCTAGAAAACTTACCTAAAAACATTCTTTTCTATGAAGTATGTATGTCAAACAACATTTTTGGCTTTTTAGAAACTTACACTGAAATAGGCATCAAAATTATCATCAAGCACAACTCCACTAGTATTCAGACTGCAACACAGACTTTGGTCATCCTCATTTTACACACATTAAAAAAACCTCTAAAATTGCAGAAAAGCAACTTCCTGTCTTATTCCTGTTTCTAAAATAGAAGAATCTCGACACAGTATAGACAGTACTATAGCTGGTTTGAAAGGAGAGAGGATGCCTATCTTTAGGCAACTGTGTATACACAATGTGTAGCTGTACCATTAAAATATACATAAGCTCACATACATAAACACAAACATATTATATATGTATATCTCCACATCCATTATACAGATACAACTTCCAACCCACACAGTCATTTTACACACCTTTAAAATTACATTCATTTTAATATCTATTATTAATTTTGTATCAGACTATTCTAAATTAAAATTTTTAGGGGTCAATGTAAACAATGACCATACGAAAAATGAAAGTCTGACGTCAAATACCATGTGGAAATACAGGCTATGTGTTTCCTTAGGCTCTGACTACAAAAAATTAGACTTTGTCAACTCTCTCTCCCCCCAAAAATCTGGGGTTTTTTTTGGATGACATTTAAAAAAGTTTAAAGGAATCGATTGTTAATTTGATATAGGAATTTATGACAAAATGTTCTTTAATTATGAGAAAGTACATTGGAAAAGCAATAAAGAGCAAGTACCTCACAGTAATAATGAAAAGCTTGGGATTTATCACCTTCATTATCATATAATTTCCCTAGCTTTGAAAGTACATGTGGATCTGTTGGTACTACGCTGATCAACTGCAGGAGCCACTCAATGGCTTGATTGGGATCTTCCATGATCTCATATCTGAGTTTTCTTTGGTCAAGGACTGATGACAATGATAATTTGATTTACTCAGAATTCCTACTACTTTACATAGTGTAATCTATATGCTGGACAGATACGTCAGTCACTGTAGTGTGGACATACGCTGAGATTTTTTACACAGTATTTTCATTATTTCATTCATATCAAAGTATTTTTGTTACAGTGAAGAAGGAGAAATATTCAGAGGCTTTAGCTGATCTTTCACCTTAAAAACACTTTGGGCTCAACAGAACTTCAGGCTTGGTTCTCCTCTCTCTATGTCACTAATTTTACTTTGACTTCATCATTTATAAGAATGAAGTGTAAAAGCCAGGCGATTTATCTGTAGCCTTTACAACTTGGATGCATCATTTTGTCAAAGTAAGTGATTAGGTAAAACTGCTGTCCTCAAGAACAGACTTTTGCCTGCAGTGAGATTTTCTGCAGAAAAGCACAGCACAGACAACGTACGATTCTGGTCCAGAGAACAGAGGCAGTTTTATCTGCAGTGAGGCTTGCAGTGTGCTCTCCCCTCCTCAGTCACCCCTGAGCGGCACAAAAGCTCAGACCTCTGCAGCATGTGAGCTGGAGCTACTGCCCAACATGTTTTTTTCAGTTTCTGCTGCACCCAACTCTTCATGGAAAAAGCTTGCGAGTGTTGGTGGAAAGCAGTTTTATATAGCAGTGGAGCAGTTAAATTCTCCCCCAGATAGGAACTGGGAGTTGTAGGGCCATTTATGCTGTTGTAAAGGGGCCATGCAAGAAACAGAGATCACAGACCTTTTGTACTTTTGGAGGTTACTTATTTTACCAATTAAAATATATTTCTATTACCTTCACTATTCTTCTAAGTGTAGTACATCAACTGGAATCTGTTCTGCCTTGGGGAGGATTTTACTACGGTTTGCACATCCTCAGAAGCATTGTTAAAGAAATTCATAGTGTAGAATATTACTGGTGATGTGCAAAGCCAACCCCTCCCCTCCTCAGCTTTTCAACCTGTTGAGCTTTTGCAGTGCTGGGAGACAATTATTTTCTTACACAAACACTAACTAATCTGAAAACAGCTTTCAGAACAGAACTTCGCTTTAATTAACTGTGTTATTTTTTTCTTAATTTTTTTACTCAATTGTGCTTACATCTGCCACGTTATTTTCATAATAAAATCAGTAGCATTTTAAATATTCCAGGACACACTTTAATACGGAATGTAAATGTATCCCCTGCAATGTGAACAGTCTTAATGTATTTCTTCACTTGCTTCACTGGAAATGTACAAGAAAGTTGAAAGTTCTATTCTTGTTTTTACAAACATCAGAGAATGAATCAATGCATGATAATCCTAATTATGACGGACACTATAGTAAATTTTACACACCTTTAGACACCTTACACACCAAAGTCCTCATGTCATGATTGAAACACATATTTCAGATTAAATGAGTTTACTACAACCGCTATCCCTTATTATAATCCAGAAAAAGATACATGCTTGCTATCTGGTGAAGGACTTGGGCGCTATTTTGAAGGATCGCATGGAGTTTCAGAAAACAATCCAAAGCTTCATCTATTCTGTTTAACTTCTTGTATGTTAAACCTAAAAAATAAAGGTTACAGTATCAATGCAATGAAAAAAAAAAAAATTACTTCAGCGTATTAACTGACAGAATAACCAAGAAAAATGAAACAGGAACACAGTACTCAGAGGCAGTATAACTGCCTTGACATTGACAGACTCTATTCTGGAAAGCCATGCTTATAATTCTTAGCAGCTAACATGACTTACCAAACTGATGAACACAAGGAACACAAACCTAATTAAAGACCAAGAACATATGTAATCTCACTTTCTGAGCAAGATGAATGAGGGAAAGGGAGGGCTTTTAGAGGAGAATGACTCTGATGGTTTAACAATGCTAGAACTGGTATATTTTTAGTAGATAGTAGAAATTTTTATCGTCAAAGTGACTTAATCATCTGCCGTTACTATTTGATGTTGTTAACACTGGTATTTTTTTGTAGAACAGATAGGAAGTACAAATTAATATCTTGTTATAATATAAATTACTGATTAAAGTAATAATAATTAGTATATATTTCTATACAAGAAAACTTTGAAAGCCAGATTCTCAGAAACACTAGTGTTATCTTTAGACAAAAGCTAAATCACAAAAGCACCTTTGGCTTACCAAGATTATAAAGTGCGTCAGTGCATGAGGAATCATTCCTGAGAGCTTCCTTATAAAACTCAGCTGCTTTTTCATAGTCTCCGTTTGCAAAAACAGTATTTCCTTTGTTAGTTAGAGCTGCTGGATTGTACCTATCAGAATTTACAGCTAGATCTGCATAGTTAGTTGCTTGTGCCAATTCATTTTCCTACAGGAATAAACCAAACATTGTATTAGTCGTTTATCAGTCAGTTTTGTTGCAGCTGTGGCTTTTTACAGTTAATATTGTGGACTTTCAAAATTGAGAATGAGACAAATAATACATTCTTTAGTCCTAAAATATTGCTTATGTAATTGCATAAGGCAGATCATCTCTTTTGAGTTTCAGAGAACTTAACACTTGAGATGTGTTTTGCCACTCTGTCCCATTCAGTCAGGAAGTTTTCTTTGCTGCAACAAAGTAATATTTCTTTAAAAAAACAAAAATAAATCCCCAGACCCTACAAACCATACATAAACACACCTGCATAAGTTACATGCTTCACATGTTCCTGAAGTTCAGCCAGGGTCTTCAGGACCTGAGTTTTAAATGCAGCTGCTGAGGTTCTGCACAAATCCCACTGCAGGCATACTTCTGTGGCCCCGGGCTCAATCTCACGCATCCTCCCAGCAACAGGGTACAAAGGAACATGCTCCAAACTTTCAACTACAGCCAAAAATGGGTGTTCCAGAATAACTCCTCTACCATGCAGTTTCTTCTTGTTTACACAGAGTATTTAGACAGACACAAAAATTGCTACAAAGATACAGAAGTTGCTACATAAACTGCAGTTCTTAACTAGTTTGGTTAAAGCAAACACTTACCAAATAATAAAGGAAGGACAGGTTTGTTGCAGCTGCACTCTTTACTCTGCTATCCTTTTTTTCAAACATTTTTAAAGTCTCCAGTGCCTAGAAGCAATTTGGAAACAACTTACTTTCCACTGAAGCAAACTTACACCAAAATTCTTTCAAAAAGCATTGATATACTTCACAGTAACAAACAGCTAAAATTATCAACTCATATACTGACACACATAATAATTACTAGAGGTTGTAATCCATGCTTGTAAGCATGTACACACAGAAGTAGATCTATATTATACATAATAGTAACCTTGGTCACAAAATTTCAATAGTATTGGCTATTTATTACTTCTTCAAAATTTAGATTAGATATGGCTTCCTAGAAGTACACAGATATCTGACAATTCTATACATACAAAACACAAGTTTATATTATTTGCTTTTAATCTCGTCAACTAATTAAAATTCTCATACTGATTTTTCCAGTTCTTTAAGTGAACACAAAATGATTGACATTAAAACTCTTATTAAAAAGCTAAAAAAAGTACAAGCTACATAAAACCCACACAAGACAGCGTAGGATTGGATTTCAACTTGCAGTTGGTTTGTGTAATAAGATGACGACACCTGTCTAAGTTTAGGAAGTACTCAAACATAAAGACTGAGGCCAGAAGATTTTATTTTTTTAATATATAAAAACTAAATTTCATAAACTTCAAAATAAGTAAGTTTATGGACAAGAAGTAAACAAATTTATAGTTATTAAACTATCAAGGAAGCTTTGAAATAAAAGGTATCTTTTTTTCTTGATTGACTATGTAATAACATTTCTAACTGCAGACTAAATTATTAAGAAAATCTTGCTTGCTTACACTAAATATTTATATTAACTACACAAACTGTTAGAATATCACAGTGAGCCCAGTTCTGTCGCCTATTAAAACACAGATGTGGCAACCTCACTTAGACATCAACATTAGCAATTCAAGTTTTCATCTTCCTTTACATGAAACCTATAAGCTGCTGTTTACACATCAAAGTGAATGCATGATAGTGTACGTAGAATGCCAAAACAAACATAAAGGAAACAAGTTTTAGTTGACTGTCATACATACTGTTTTTACAGTTACTTCACAAAAAAGACATGACTGTACTAATGATGTGTAAAATGACAAAGTATACACAGCCAGATGTAGTTCATTGATTTAGTCAACTACATTCCACCCAAGAACTATGAACTACTACTAAAGATCATAATATTCTCCTAATAATAGAAAATTCTCTAAAGAAATACACCAATTTCAATCAAGAAAAGCATTTAAAACGTTAGGATTTAGATTTTGTGGTCTCTGAAATGTGAGGCTTCAACTATGATAACTTTAAACTTTTCTACATATTTGTGACTTTCTCCAAAAAGGGAATGGTCCCAGATGTAATACTACTACATTTGAGATACTCTACTCTTAAGCAAAGACTTGCTTCTTCACATAAAAGCTGTGCGTTTCTTACAACTGAATTCATTTTTAGTGAACTTAGAGCTATATAATTCAAAGTCACTTTCTGAAATGCCATTTTCGATTGTAGGTGATTCCTTACCTTTGCTTTCACTGCTAAATGGCACGATAAAAATTAGAGTGGAAGTAATCTCTTTTTCATGTATAATGAAAAGTTCATATGACTCTGAACTCTGTTCACTTACTGGTAAATTTTGTTGCAGGTCTCTTGAACCATTTCAGAAACTATGAGCCCTGGGATGTAAACCCATTGCAATACTCCTTTTGTCCTTGCAAAGTAGAAATACTCTCGCTGTAACATCACCTAAATTTATATATTTCTAACTAACTTCTAATTTCTTAATCCCAACAATAACAATTACTTAGATTCAACAATCAAAACACAGATTGTCCAAACTATTCTCTGTGACATGTTTCCAATGTATTAAATTATTTGCTTACTTCAAAGCAGCTTGCCTGACCCAAGAAGGGCCTGCCAGAGATGTTAAGGAGTTGCATGGCTAACCTACAGAATTTTGTTTTTAAATTCAAAGTTGATCTTGGAAATTAAAAAAACATTCAAAATACCTAATACACAAATCTCCTTACTAATAAAATACAGTCTAGACATATTATGGTAGTTTCCACCCTGAGTTTATTTTACTTTTTTTGGTAGGACTGTTTTAAAATAACATAGTCATTATGATGAGCACATAGTTAAGCCCATTATAGTTAAAGCAGAAACCTATTTTAGTTCCTTTTTTTTGAAACACAATAAAACTTTCAGCCTTGAAACTGAGTATTTCAAAAAGTTTCCATTCTTGTTCTTCAGCCAAAGGTGTGTTGAGCAGGTGGTGAGTAAGTAAGTATATGAACAACAGACAGGATGAATATAAGTGACAGCTGCAGTTTTATTAGAACAAAAATAAGACTCTCTGCAACCACCATTCTGCAGTCCCACTCTACTATTAAGTAGCTCCGGTGAAGGTCAAAGGTCTTCTATCACATAATCAAAATAAAAAGAGCATCTTCTCCACTTACTCCTAGCTTCCAACACCCTTCCCTCTCCCTCCATTGGAGTACTCCACAGAAACATCACCAACAATCTCTATATCTCATTTTACCTCTGAGAACTGATTTTTTTTTTTAACCTATACTGGATACTAACTGGAAATCACAGAAAATCACCGTCAAAATAGTAAATTCTTGAGATCATATGACTGTTTACCTATCTGTAATACTCTCACAAAACTATCATCAATAAAGCTACTAGATTTGCCTACAATTTTCGAAACTCTCAGACTGCTTCCTGATCTCAGAAAAGCTATCCGTCATACATGCAGCATAATAAAAGATAACTCTCTTGCTCTATTCTACAGGGAAGGAGAAGAGGACAGGACAGACAGGAAGAGCAAGAGCTGCTCAGGAAACCAGAAGAGCTTAAATATGAGAAGGAAAAGTGGTCTGAAGTTAAGCATGTGTCCTTGTGTGCATCCTGCCATGCTATGGGAAGGTGAAAGACCTCAGAAGATGACAGAGGTATTCAGCTTGTCAGCGTTTTTATAAAGTTATTTTACTGACCAGCATTAATATAATTATTATGTTTGCATACATCATTCTTTCCCTTGATGAAAAGTATTCTGTGACAAAGAAAGGCATCTTTTTCAATACAGTATTCAAAAGTAGTAGCGTGAAAAGTTACTATACCTGGTTAAAATCCTGCTGCCTCAAGTAAGTAGTTGCTTTATTTATTTCCAGGTCATTGGCTAACTCTACATAGTGGGAAGCTTTTACCACCTCAACACACCTGCAACAGAAAGCAAGCCATAAATATAAACAAAATGCATCTCCGCAAATGCCACTTTAAGCTATACACTTTTGCAGCCAATTCGCTTTCCAAAATGGGTTGTTCTTAGCTATTTTTTCTTTATAGAGGCAAAGAACACTTCGATTAAGAATATTTGAAAACACATTTTATTCCCATAACCTACCTTAATAATACTGTCTCTGCTCTCATTTTTTTTATAGTCATCTGCCTAAATATCACGTTATTTTCCATCACTGAGTGATACTTGATGTCAGATATTATCAAAGATCATTTTTCAAACAGTTTTCTTTGGATACATTCTATCAGCTGATTTTTCAAATCTGATCTCCCATTGTATACACTATCAAACGCAAAAACCAGCTTAGTGAACAAAGCCAGAGACTGCAGATTGTATCCCTGAGCTACATAATAATGGCGTCATAATAATAAACCTCTTTCTGATCATGCCCCAGTTACTTTTGGCTTAGGGTGTTCTGCAAAATGCGGGCAGAACAGAACACAGCAGATAGTTCAGGTGTTCATTCACAGACACCAACTTCCAGGGCTTGATGCGGTGTACTTTCAAACTGTCTAATCATTTGAAGCAAGACCTTTATTTATTGTATGCATATACTGTTCTCTCAAACTGTCTGGAATTAAAGCACACTAAATGAATAACTTTGTGGAATGCTTCTTTAATCCTTCCACTTTTTTTTTGGTTTTAAGTGGTGGAAAGCATTTTTCTTCTAATAGTTAGGTAATTTGGCAACAAAATTTAATTTAACAAACTGCCTGCGGCTATAATTGGGTTGGCACATGGCCAATCTCTATACAAAGTATACAAATGCCTTTCAATGTTGGGGGGAAAATTACATTGAAAAAATAGCAATTTCTGCAGATATCTGTAATAAAAGAAAAGTCAAAAAACAGTTTTCAACTGTTACTGTTAACATAAAAAGCAATGAGAGCTAACTATCCAACTGTTCCTTATGGAATATGACAGAATAGTCCCAAGATTATATCACATTTTAAGTAAGAAGTTATAAAATCCAAAGATTATTTGTGCCCACTTTTTTTCTGTAGAGAAAATTAATCTGATTAAAAGCACATTTAATATTCAGAGGACTCTTAACAAAACCTAGTATTTAGAAAAACAAGCTCAAACTGATGGTTAAACTTCTTCACTGGGCTTGAATAGCTCAGCCTGGAGGAAAAGAGAGTAAATCTGTCCTGATACACACAAAACAATCCCACACATCTCACCAGTTGTTTCATTATCCAGAACAGATATGAAAGAGTGTTTTACTTCATGACAAGTATTTTGTGGATAGCACTAAGGAAACTGAGTATCTGACCACCTTTTCTAATTTTCTTGAACAAAAAAGAAGATACAGACCAAACGAATCTGACTTATTCATGCTAACAAGTTATAAAGCAGCAAGCTAATTTTCACAAGACATACTGTTTAAGTTCTGATAAATCAGAATGGCAAAAGTAGGGAAATTATAAGATTATAATGATTATTAAACCATCAAACACCACCTTGTGGACTCTTGCAGACTAAACATGTCTGTATAAGACATTATTTCATGTTAGTATAAACAGCTTTAATAGTAAATTATAATCATAGGACCTGCAAAATTTGAAAATAATCCTAACCGGACAAAAAAACCCCAAACAACCACACAATAACAAACCAAAAAAACAGGTAACAGAAATTCTCTTTTACCATCAAACCTTTCCTTTGCTTTGCATCAAACCATCCTTTGCTTTCCAAACACTGAACATATCTGTTAGTAACGTTGTGGCTGCAGATACACAACCTTCATTTGCATACATGTTATTTCACAAGAATGTTATTACAGATACTGAAAATATCAAACTGAGTCCTTATAATAGAAAACTAAAAACTAGTTAAAAACACAGCTTAAAAGTTAAACACTTGTATAAATGTAAAATAAGTATACACTTGTATAAATGCTTAAAAAATGGTAGATTAAGTTTATAAATGAAATGCAAATAACCTTTCTAATAATATTTCAATTCCAGTGTTTTATATAATGACTATGGAATAAAGAAAACTTCTCTAGGCACCCCACATCTTCATTATACTATCTTCAAACTTATAAAAGGCAATGTTTGCTACTCTTTACCATATAGTATTTGTCATTGAGACTTTTAAAAGTTCTTCAACTTTCAAACTGAATTTTCAAATTCAATTGAACTTTAAGAAGCTCTTTTTGTGCCAATACAGAACAGTTCAAAGTGTATAACGAATAGTTGAGTTTCAATGATACAATGAAATTAACTTTTAACACAGAATAGACCCTATTGCTTTGTTTTGTTCTTCTCCAGAGCATTATGGAGGCAAACTGAAAATAGCCTGGGTGTTATGTTTGAGATGTGCAGCAAACTGTTTCCCAGACTGTTAATATTGTAAATCTGTTTTCATAATCAGCATGAGAGACTGGCGTATAGTTCAGACAAAAAGAAGCCCTGCTTGACTCTTACCAGTCATAGCCCACTGCAAAAGACATCTCAATTACTGGTGCAATGAGTTTAGCAGCTGTCATGATGTATTCCTCTGCCATGGATTTCCTAAGAAAAGAAAAAACACAAAAACCAACACATAAACATATCATTTCAAAAACATGTATAGAAAAAAATAATCAAATCTTGTTCTTGCTTCTTCCTGAACTCCGGACAATCTTAGAAGTCAATCTAACCAGTCCCCTGCTACGACTGCCCTGTACCTTGATAAAGCTCTCAGTTTTTTCTGTCTCCCTTTCACTGAACACTGTAGTTGTATTTTAAAAAAAACCCAATGCTGCAAGTTTTAAGCAGTGTAACCTATAGCATTTGGGGTAGATATTCTACTTCAGCACAGTACACTAAACTGAGTGATCCAGCTGTTCTTCCAAGCGTGTTCTTTCCTAGGAATTATGAGGACACTTTTATAACAAGAGCTGTGGACACATGATAAGACTGATAATACTTTCAGGAGCTAAAATCCATGGCACCACAGTCAAGAGTGAAAAGACTCCACCATTACCTCTCACGTTCTATTTGTCTTAGGCTGTCATTTTTAATGGCTTCAATCAGTAGATTTGTATGTGGATCATCCTGAAGGGGGACAAAACAACTGCAAATTATGCCAGTATACATGCATTTTAATTATTTTACAGACAATATGACTGTAAACATAAATCGATACAAATTACATAGTCTATAATGTCAGTTATTTACTTTTCACATTTCAAAAAGCTAACTTCAGTTTAAAAGTTGTCTAACCACAAAATCGGAAATTGCGCATTAAAACTACTTTAATCTTGTTTTTCTGCTGATGTATGTGATAATAGCTCACATTAGGGTTGTTAATAGGTGTAGTTAATGTGTATCAGACTGGGAAGGCTGCAAAGCACAGTGAGAATACTCACATGCTTAAAAATAACAGCATGCTTATTAAGCATTTTCTGAACTGCAGTGGTATTCAGCAGATGAGGACTTGTGCTATCTTCTCATTACAATAACTCACACGATCATCTCGTGGTTTCTATCACACATCTCTGGTAGTTCTAAAAGAACCAATGCAAGTATGCCGGGTAGCCACCCCTTCCTCATTTATTGGGGACAGATCATAGATTTATACAAAATAAAGAACAATAGGAAGCTTTGTTATCTTTTCTGTGGCATTTTCTTAAAATACAGAACTTGGAAT